>JACCGJ010008975.1:0-16300 GCA_013407085.1 Atriophallophorus winterbourni
GATTGTACTACAGACACTTTTTTGAGGGTCTGACATATGTAACGGAAGATTTATATAGTGATTAAGCCAATTTATTATGAAATATTAATGAAACTACTGTAAAGTCGTCGCATTGGAAAGGTTCAGTCTAGTCTTCGGCATTAACAAGGTTTGCGAAGTTTTTCCAGTTTATATGACTAATGATGGATGATTTTCTACATATTTTCACTTTAAAGTCGCAATTCAATTCGAATGTTATGATATTGTGGCCACCTTTAATACGATGATGATATTTCCAAGGTAAATGGATTAACATTAAGAGTGAGGACAACGTCAAGAATATTGTTGTTACGCGTTCGTTCATCGATAAACTGCTTGAAGCCTAACAGATTTACGCTAGAAAATGGTATTTGAGTTTCATAGGAGTACTATTTTCCCAGTTTTGAGCGGTCATTTAAAATCTTTTGATGTCATTTATCATTCGCGGGGGGGAGTGAAGCCATTATAAAGCAATTAATCAAGCGCTAGATTGATGTTTGTGTCGCAGACGGTGTGTAATAGACACTTCGAAGTCAAGGTCAACGGTGGGTAATACTAGCCAGATAGAATCTTCCAGGTGTTCAAAGACGGATCAAATGAAAATATTAGCTTGAGTCTCTGAATGTACATGGAAACATGTCATCCAAGTATTATTAGTGATATGCCTAGATAGATAGATAGATAGATAGATAGATAGATCGATAGATAGATCGATAGATAGATATATAGATATATAGATGGATAGATAGATAGATAAATAGAAAGATAAATGAATAGATAGAGAGATAGACAGGTAGATAGAGAGATAGATAGATAGATAGATAGATAGATAGATAGATAGATAGATAGATAGATAGATGAATAGATACATGAATAGGTAGATAGATAGATAGATAGATAGATAGATAGATAGATAGATAGATATTGATAGATAGATAGATAGATAGATAGATAGATAGATAGATAGATAGATAGATAGATAGATAGATAGATAGATAGATAGATAGATAGATAGATAGTTATATTATCTTTTTATCGGGTTATTTTAATTCCATTCAATACAATTCATTACTGACAACTACATACTATGCAGATGTAATTTCGTTGAAACGAAACAGTGATTCGTCTGTTATCCGTATATGTTCAATATTCATTTTATGTATGTATTTTACCCTCTGCTTAGAGTTTCATTCCGAAAAACAAATTCAACTTTTTTCGACCAGTTTGTCCACTACGGAACATTTCCATGTGTCAATATGCCGTCACCGATTTAAGGCTGATATTCTGTGTGGTGAAATTACTGTCTATCGATTCAAGCGAGTGAGGGGGTGACGCTTTCGCGCAAACTCGCAATCTTATTGGACGAAAGTGCGCACCTTGTACAGGCTAGCAGACTACAGGGGGCAAATGAAACTAAACGCTCTACCACATGTAGTGAGAGGGGAGCCACGTGGAAATTATTTGTCTATCTCACAGAGAATGAGCGGTTAGTCAACGTACAATCTTTGTTGTCTATCTATCTATCTGATCAGATAGTCAGCGCTAACTTAACACATGGTGGACACAGGTCACAGCATTAATCGTGCTAACCATACATTGAACGACTTCACGCTGAGGCGGTTAAGATAACAAAGGCTGGTAAGAATGCAGTGAATAAGGTGGATGGGGCTGATAATCCACTATCTGGCGTCCAGTGCTGCAGCGGATAAACATTAACATGCGTGACCCCTGCTGTGCGCACCGATTACGCAATCGAGCTAATCTGTCAGCAGATGTCATTCACCATTTTCACTGTGAAACCTGGCGTGCATTGTTAAAACATCCCAGTCCCAATCACCTAATCAGAATGTGCAGGTTTAAGATGTTGATGCGGGGATTAGTTGAGTCATAATCTATAAGTTCTTTCTAAATGCATGATTATTATAAATTATGTCCAGATAATTTCCGGTGCTAAAATATCTGAAAATAACTCAACAATGACGTGATAATTATGATTATGTTCATGTACTAAACTTTCGCATATAGCTCAAGATTGTTAAGCTTGTGTTTTGTTGCTTTTATTTTCAAGACTTGCTCCATGTACATATTCGTCAACACTTGGGTAATAGGTGAGCCCATCGCTAAACCATCGTTTGTCTTGTATAGCTGTCCATTAAACAAAGAAGTGGTTCCTATGTACACAACTTGCTACACCGTTGATGATTTGTTGTACACTCAAACTTGTACGATCCTTCAAGGTCATATCGGAATTGAGGACTTCCTCGCTAATTCTAAAGCGCTTGTATTGCCCACGTTGTATTGCCCACGTTTGTCAAAGCTGACCATCATCTCATCCTCCTCGATTGTTAGGGTACTTAATCGACCAACAAAATCTAAAAGATAAAACTCGGATGTTTATATTGGGCAAACGTCTAGCATTGCTCTGTTTCTCACAATGCATGGTAACCGAATTTCAACTATGTACCCACCTTTAAAGCTTATTTATCCTGTCACATAACAAAATCCTACTGAATAACAGTTATAAAAAGACTGTTTGATAAAAGGAACATATATTTAGAGATTTCTTAAACAAAATTTGTCAGTTTTCTCAGTTTTCTTTTACTTTCAAATTGATATTCAGATGTAGCCAGTGACCCGAAATGTGAATACCTGTAAAACAGATCGGGTTATCTTTCGTGAGTGTTACGAAATAACACTAAAGAAAATACTCACGTTATCACTGAGTGATTTCACTGTTGCATCCAGACTTTCGAACAAGCGGCCACCAATGGTTGCCTGAAAAAGCTGAGTGATATCATTAGAGCTCATTATGAATAAAGTGGCGCAGAATTGGGTGCAGAGCGTAATATTGGAAATGGAATTTTGAAAATAACCAATCATGTAGCTTTTGATAACAAGCAACCAATAAGAATTCGATGAAGGGTTTTAATAACAAGCAACCAATAATAATTCGATTAAAGGTTGCATAAAAATGGTATTTTACTTACAGCCTACTGACAATTTAAAAGTAGTTAGATAGAATTTTTATTTCAATGCTACATCCTAGGTCATCCTAGCAAAAAGGGTAGTGGAGATAACGTTTACCATCAACGCATGAAAAACATTTCCGCAAGATGATCCGAAGGAGTATGCAGTTAGTGGCAAAATCTCCGATAGATCAACTGCCACAAATTGGTGGTCCCGAACATTTTCATTTTTGAAATTTTGCTGTCATATATATTTTTCATTTACGAAATGGAGCTTGAGTCAGCATTTTCTAATACACCATCTGATGATATTTCTACAGACAATTTGTCGCACTTTAGCCTTCCCTCATTTGTCTTGTACGACCTTCGCCTGTTGTTCGCACAAATCGAAGCACTTTTCGATTCTTACCGCGTGAAAAGTCATCCAGCCCAGTATGACCGTGTAGTTAGTATGTTGCCACCGTCAGTCGCAAAAGAGGTTGCCTATTTAATATACAACCGCCATGCTGATAATCCGTACGAGGCAGTTAAACTTGCAATCATTTCACTACTTCGTCTAATAACGAGCAGAAGCTTTTGTCGGGCGTGGAAATGGGTGATCACGCTCCGTCACAACACCTGCGACACGTGCTCCAATTACAATGAGACAAGTCTGTGGATGATAAAAACAATCGTGGATTATGTCAGCAGAGTCTTATGTCAGACCTCCGCAAAGTCTTAGCCAATATGGGCAAAGCACCAATCTCAGACATTTGGCACGCATTGCAAATGAAGTTCACGATATCTCGCACAACGTTACAATATCTCACGTAAGACACACGAGTGAAACAAATTCGAAATTTGAAATGCAAGTACAAAACATAGCACGATCCCGTAGTAACTCTCGAAATCGTCATCCCAATCAGCACAAGAAAGGATCCACCAGTCGTTCTAACGGATCGGGTTTTTGCTATTAGCATTGTAGATTCGGTGCAAAGGCCCTGCATTACACGCCACCTTGCACTTACGTCTCAAATTTGGCCAAGCAGGGAAATCGCGAAGCCAGGCAGTACATGCAGCAACTCTGTATGGCACCCCTCGAGGCTGTCTCTTCTACGTTACCGACAGGTCCAGTAAAATGCGATTCCTTATCCACACCAGTACCGAAATTAGCGTCTTTCCAACATCCAATATAGAACGCGACAACCCGTCTTAGTTGACGTTACAGGCGGCAAACGGCACGAAAGTTTCTGTTTTCGGTCAGAGATTGCATTCTGTCGAATTAGATTTGAGACCTAACTTTCGATTGATTTTCACACTCGCGATGTAAAAGTAGCAATTCTGGCTTACAAACAATTTTCCGAAGTTTTTAAACCGTGTTCACAATCTACTACCGTTAAAAATGACGTCGAAAATTACATTCTGACCCGTGGTCCTCCAGTGATTAATTGTCCCTGTCGTTTTGCTCCCAACAAATTCGAGTTCACAAAGCGTGAGTTTGAACACATGCTTGAAATTGGAATCATACGACCATCTCAATCGTCCTTAGCAAGCCACCTTCACATGGTTGATAAGAATAAAGCTGACGCTTGCCATCCTTGTGAAGATTACCGTGACAGACATACTATTCCCGATCGCTACCCTATCCCCCACATACACGACTCCGCACTTTCTTTGCATGGAAAGATTGTGTGTTCTAAACTAGACCTGATGCGTGTTCACCACAAGATACTTGTCGCCGAGGAAGATATCCCGCAAACAGCCATCACCACACATTTTGGTCTTTTCGATTTTCTAAAAATGCAATTCGGTATACGCAACGCTGTTCAAACCTTCCAGAGATTCATGGACCAAGTTTTTTTAAGAATTATCTTTTGTTTATGAATATATTGATGACGTCCTTATTGCTAACTCGTCTCAAGTGGAGCATGCAGAACATCTGTGTGCGGTATAAAAGTTATCTTTATGAAATTCTTCCTTTTCCTTCATCTTTACATTATAATTTGAATCAATTTCCAGACTCTAAAATTTGTTGATTATATTTGCCGGTATTTATATTTATGTTGTATTAGATTGAGAACATTCCTTTTGTTATTAAAAACTTGTTATTGTTAATCTTTTATTTGGTCAATCATTTGTTTTAATTGTTCGTTTCGGCCATTGTCTGCTTTGTCATTGAATTTCGGTGGCATTTTGAGCTCTCGTATTTTGCTTGAACTTGGACGCCATTTTGGTGTCAATTTTATTGTTACGGAACTTTTGAACGACATTTTGTTAACTCCTTTCATTTTATTTATATCTCAGGTAGTCATTGAACTTGTTTGCATTTGATATAATTGATTATAGAGTATTTGGATGCCATATCCAAATGTGGTAGAATTAATGGTCTCTCATTCTCTGTAGAAAAATCCAAGTTCATGTCTTTAAGATGTACAATTCCTGATAACTCAATCATTCTTAATAGTAATCCCATTCAAATTATCGATGGCACACTTGATTTTAGGTTCAAATATTCAGCATCGCTTACATTCAATGAGCATATACATCACGTGATCTCAAAAGCAAAGCAGAGTGTTAATATGATTCATAAGTTTTTTACTCTCCCACACTGTAAGTTAGAACTTTATAAACTTTTCACTATATCCCGCTTTGATTACTGTAATATAATATATAGCAGTATAAACAAAACCGATTTCATCGTTTTGGAAAATGTACAACGTACTTTTACCAAATCAATCATCGGATATAGCTCGAATCAATCATACAGAGAAAGATGTAAGCACCTCAAGCTTGAACCACTATGGTTCCGTAGAATTAGACACAACCTAATACTGTTTTTTAGAATAATATATTTTGATAATATAGATATATATTCGACTTTTCGCTTCCGACAAGGTTCTAGATATAATTCATGAAATCAAGATAACCTAGTGGAATTACCTGTATTTTGTACGAAAGTAAGAAGTAACTTCTACCTAAATAAATACGCTAGACTCTGGAATATTCTTCCGAAAAACATAAGACTTTGTGTTTTACTATGTGATTATAAATCACATCTGAATTCATTCCTCACAGTTGAAAAAAAATTGATGAAATTTCTCAACCTAGATGTCTCATTAGATGAACTATACAATCATGGCATTGCTGGATATTACCAGTGATATCAGTTTTTCAACTTTCTTAACGAAAATTCACTCGGTCCTTAGTATTTATGTTACAGATTACCTCTTTACATCCACGTGAGGAATTCCGGCTCATAGACGATGCCACACTTCGACCCCGAATCTTCTACGGACACCCACGAAAAGACATTCTCCATTCGAAACATATATTTTGACAATAACAAAGAGTTCCAACTAAACATTTTTGAAGATTCTGACTCTTCGAGATTTCCCACATTTTCGATGACCAGTTCCATCGTTCTTCAATATTCTTCGTGCCATTTTTCCCCTCACCCGAATTTTATTCATACAATAACAGCTCATTTATTCAATTTCTGTAAAACTGATTGATTACCATTTACCTTTACCATTTTAACGAACGAAAAATTCTTTGTACGTATGGCCTTGAAAATTTAATAACTATTGTCCATTTTTTATGCTTTATGTATACAAACAATTTTGATAATTATTGATCATGCTCAGCATGCCTTGGAAATCCACGAATAAAACATTCATTTATTTATTTTTTGCTACACTGTTTGCTGTTACGTTCCTTACTTTACCGTATAACATCTGAATTGTTGTTTTAAATTGTCGAACTAAGAAACAGGTTAATTACGCGTTACTCACGTCACAGACGTTACAGTACTCAACTTGGGGTTTGATTCTTTTCGAACTTGGCGATAAGTACTTAACTTGAGAAAATACAGTTGACGATTCGTGAATCGATTGCAGTGTACAATCTTGGTGACGTCCCTATTTTATTTTTTATCTTTCTATCCCTTTGAATCTTCTGTATATCGTTTCTGTATAGAATGCCTGAAGTGTCTTCTAAGGTAGCATCGATCGAGTCCAATAAGCTCGTAGATGGCATAGAGTTTAATAATACAGCTTCTTAACGCGCATTGCATTTAGAGCGGGAATTGTCGGTAGCTATATCCACGATAGAGCGCTCGGAAAGGGAAAAAAGAGAACTCAATGAGAACAATTTGATAGCTGGCAAGAGCAGCAGGCCAGAACGGAACGGTACGACAAAATCCGAATTGGAACCCTCGATGAATATAGGCCTCGGACTACCCAAGGTTGAATTATCATACTTTGATGGTAATCCAATTGACTATTGGAAATTCATGAGGCAATTTGAATGTTACATCGAATCGCGGCTTATGGACCCGGTACAACCATTGCTATATCTGATGTTTTATTGCCGTGGGGAGGCTCGTAAAGCCATTGATGCCTGTGTCATGCTGCAACCCACTGAGCGTTATACGAAAGAAAAACAATACCACGAGATTTGTTCGGGCTACCGCATGTCATTGCCTGGTATACAGTGGATGAATTGCTTGAAGAAGCCAGAACGCTTTCCAAGAAGGTCGATGGTTTTTCTGAATTGGCAATAAAGATGGAAAATTGCCACATTACGCTGACACAAATGAAGTGCGAGGCTGATTTGAATTCGGTCAACACTTTGGAAGGTGTTGTAAGGTGCTTACCTGTAGCCTCACAGCAGCAGTGGACCGATGCTGCCGACGCGATTACGGCTGATGGTCTAGAGGTAAACTTTGACCGACATTCCGAGTTCGTTTCTCGTAAGGCAAGAGTTGCTAGAAGTCGATTTGGCCAGCTTTGTCGCTCTGACACGTCGCAGAATTTAGCAGCATATGCTTCAAATTTTCGTGATCAAAGAAAAGTCAATGCCACTATGATTGGCAAGTCCATAAACAGCTTGAAATGCTGTAATTGCAAGGGACCGCACAAATTACATCAATGCATCGAATTTCGAAATCTCGACGTAAAGAGTCGTTGGGATCTGGCTGAACAGTTATCTGCCTTCGGCAGTTCCATAGGTCTGCCAATTGTATGAGTGGATCTCGGTGCACTGCAGAAATTTGTGGCGGTCGGCACCACACGCTCCTGCATAACGATGAACCGGCAAGAAAGCCGCCGGCAAATATCAATTGGAGTCACGCGGCATTCAGTGGCAGGGTATGTTTAGGATCAGTGCCTGTCAAGATCGAGACGTCGTCGGGACTTATACACGCAGTAGCCTTCCTTGATGGTGGTTCAGATACCACGTTGATTCTTAGTGACTTCGTTGAAAAATACAAGATGCCTAAGTGCCCTGCACAAGTGTCACTGTCAACTTTATGCCATCAACGGGTAATGAACTGCTTCCGTCTGAACTTTAATATTCATTATGTAGATGGTAGAGAAGTCATTCAGGTTTCGAATGCTTACACCGTAGAAACCTTGCCGCATGTGTCACAATCGTCAATTTATGATCTGCGTGAGCGTTATGATTATTTGAAGGGTGCTAAATTATTTGACGTTCAAGATTCAAGATTCAAGATTCAGCCGGTGACAGTGCTGATTGGTTGCGACGTTCCTATGCACACTGGGCGTTGAAACAGCGGCTCGGTGGAAGAGGCCGTCCCTTCGCAACGAAGACCTTGCTGGGTTGGATATTGCAGGGGCCTGCGTGTGAAACGTCTAAGGATATTCTGTGTTCGAATTCGTCGCTGGAACTGAGGTCCGTTGAAGATTGCCTCACCGAACTTTATAATTCAGAGTTTGCAGATTTATCTATGGAGAGTAACGAAAGATCGCGAGATGACGAAGAAGCCCTCTCTATCGTTGCTCAATCAACAAATGTGGACGGACATTTTTAAGTAACCTTACCTTTGAAGCCGAATAGAAGCAAGCTTCGCAGCAATTATTTGATGGCGGAAAGACGCCTAAGCTATTTGTGGCGTCGATTTGAACGTCGATTTGAACTAAATTTATGGCACACCACATAGAGACCGGGTATATTGAACCTGTACTCGATGATGCTGAGGGGACCAATGTGTGGTAATTGCCCCATCATCCGGTTCTAAATCCCAAGAAGCCAGAAAAGCTAAGAGTAGTATTCGATTGTGCGGATAAATATAATGGTATTTCACTGAGAGATCTACTATTCCGGGGACCGAATTTGACAACACGTTTGATTGGCGTATTGCTACGCTCCCGCCTACACGCCTATGCCGTCGCGTTGATATTGCAGAGATTGTTCCACAAGTAAAGGTGCTGGAAAATGATAGAGATGCTCTCCGTATTCTTTGGTGGGAAAAAATGACATTTCGGGGCCCATTAAAGGATTAAGGATGACGGTTCATCCTTTTGGTGCAACGTCGTCTCCGTTCTGCGCCACGTTCGCATTGCGCGAAACGGTCGAGCAATTCGAGCATTCATTGGAAAAGAAAATTGGAGACAATTTTTCGAGACATTTTTTTATGTAGGTGATTGTTTATTATCAGTACCTACGCTGGAGGAAGCAAAATATTTGATTATTAAATTACTTACGATATTAGAGATGGGGCGGGTTTCGCCCGACTAAATGGATTGCTAATAACTATAATGTACTGGAAGATATGCCAGCAATTGAACGCGCACCCAGCGTGCGTACAATTAGTCAAGATAAACCACGATCAAAAGAACGCTCGGATTTAAATGGGATGCCGATTTAGATGAAGTAACTTTCGATATGAACCTTGCGAGGCGCCCCACAACGAAACGAAGTTTGCAGTCACTAGTCAGTGGCTTGTATGACCCACTTGGTTTGATAAGTCCGCAGATATTCCCCGGAAAAAAATCATTACAACTTTGCTGCAGAAAACTGCTAGGTTGAGACGAGGGAATGGGTGAGGATTTGCAGTTAAAGTGTGATAAGTGGATCAATAGCATGCAGACAATCAAGGAAATGCGCTTTCCCCGGCGCATTTGCGAATTGGATGGACGCGACCTTCCCTAAATCAACATGTTTTTAGTGATGCCTCAGAGATAGGATACGGTGCGGTTGCGTACGGACGTGTGAATGCCGAGGCAGTTATATCACCAGTTCGCCTTCTGTTTTCAAAATCTCGAGTAAACCCCTTAAAGGCAGTTTCGATTCTTAGAATGGAGTTGTCTGCAGCCGTTCTTGCAGTACGTATAGCTTGGATTCTGAAATCTGCCTTTAGTGATCTTATCAAAGACATTAAATTTTGGTCGGATTCAATGACCGTAAATAATAAAGGCAGCCGTTTCACGACCTTCGTAGCTAATCGGCTAAAATATATTCACGATCACACGGAAACGAGCCAGTGGCATTGCGTTAACACTGAGTTAAACCCCGCAGACTTGACTTCCGGCGGAGGGACCGACATGCGAAGGCTAAAGTTTTGGCGAAATTATTAGAGTTTCTCCAGCTCACTCCGGATAATTGGCCGGCCGCTATTATTCCAGAGTGCGGAACTGAATTTATTGAATTAAAGAAGGCGACCTGTCATAACGTGACGATTTCTCCTACAAATGTACTAACAGCGTACTGCCAAATTTTTCTGACTGGATCAAGCTGTTAAAGTCCTTTGCATGGCTGATCCGATTCAAACAGCACATCATCAACAAAGTTGGCCTAAATCGTATGTAGGTTCAACATATAGGTTCACTTAGCGTCAGGGAGCTAAAGGATGTCGAACTAGAAATTATTCGCTTGATTCATGAGAGCTACGGTCCGTTATGTTGCAATAAAAGCAGCTTAGAGGTAACAAGAACGCCAGAACACTTGAAGAAACTGCCTGCGTTTATTTTTGATGGTATACTTCGCGTTGGCGGTAGATTACAGCGCCCATGTTTTGAATTTAACAGAGTTCACCAAATCATTTTAGCCAAGAAACACCATGTAACTAGCTTACTAATCCGCTTTCTACGCACGCTAGACGGACACGCTGGAGCTGTCCATATTTTGTGTTCATTGCGTCGAAGATACTAGGTTGTAAGAGGTTTATCCTCGGTTAAAAAGGCGCTCAAATATTGCTTCATATGCAAACGAATGAACGCCAGCTCCTGCAGTCAACTCATGTCGAATCTACCACCGGTACATGTATCAAGTGTAACATTTCCGTTTGCATGGTTGGTATTGATTATTTTGGCCTATTCAATGTCAAAAGTGGCCGCTCATTAGAATAACGCTATGACTGTCTATTCACCTGTATGCAGTGCAGAGACGTGCATATTGAATTTGCCCATTCAATGAGCACTGATTCCTTCATGTTAGCGCTACTACGCTTCATCGGTAGACGTGGTTGCCTAGAAGATATAAACTCGGATGATGGTTCCAACTTTATTGGTACCGATAGAGTGTTACAAGGCTGGATTTCTGAACTTGATACCTCGAGGATATCAGACAACTTGTTGTCGCGTGGTATACAATGGCATTTTAATTCTTCTATGCCAGCCATCGAGGCGGAACGTGACAGCGCCTGATTCGGTCTGTTAGAAGAACATTAACGGGTATGTGCTTAGATCAAACCCCGTCTGACGAAACGTTGTCAACTACGCTGATTGAAGCTGAACGTATTATAAACAGTAGGACTCTAGTACCGGTTTCATCAGAAGATATTGAATTCATCACGCTTTCTCCTAATGACTTGCTTCTTCATCGATCAAACGGTAGAGTTTTGAAGTAAGTATCTTTCGCTGATACGTTCAGAATAAAGTGGAAACAATCCATCAATTCAGCAAACGTGTTTTGGAAAAGATGGTGCACAGAATATCTCCCATCACTTCAGGCACGCCAGAAGTGGTTAAGCCGAAGAAGAAACCTTTAAGGCGACGACGTTGTGCTTGTAATAACCGACGAAGTTAGGAGAGATTCATAGCCTCTGTGGGTCATCAAGAAAACGCAAGCACGCGAAGATGGGTTATTGCGGAAGGTAACGATTCAGACTGCGAAGGGTTTGGTTGATAGAAATATTCGCAAGTTTGTTTTTTGGAGGGTGTTGCGGAGGAAGTCTAGTTCACTTCTTTAGAAGTGGCAAAACCGGAGGACGTGGTGGGTCTAAGTCTGGCAAACTATTCCCCTATCAAAACCCACATGTGTCCAATGATGGCGATGCGAAGTGGCGTGTGTGACTCGCCACTAAATAAAGTCATTTGCCGTTCTGGGTTCAGACGTTAGGGTCTTAGGAAGAATTTAGCGGGATGTGTAATAGGCAGCTTTATGATATTCTTCCTTTTCGTTTATCTCAACCTTATATTTTGAATCAATTTCCAGACTCTAATATTTGTTGATTATATTTTCCGGTATTTATATTTATGTTGTATTCGATGGAGAACATTCCTTTTACTATTAAAAACTTGCTATTGTAAATCTTTTCTTTACACGCCTTTGGTCAATTATTTGTTTTAATTGTTCGTTTGGGCCATTGTCTGCATTGTCATTGAATTTCGGTGCCATTTTGAGCTCTCGTATTTTGCTTGAACTTGGACGCCATTTTGGTGTCAATTTTATTTTAACGGAACTTTTGGACGACATTTTAGTAACTCCTTTCATTTTATTTATATCTCAGGTGGTCATTGAACTTGTTTGCATTTGATATAATTGATGCTGTAGTATTTTGGCTCCACTGTTTGCTGTTACGTTCCTTTACAGTTGAGGTTTGTATAATTATTGTTGTTGTAATCGTTGCTCATTACAGTACCATATAACATTCAAATTGTTGTTTTGTATTTGTCGAACTAACAAACAGTTGTGATACGCGTTACTCACGTCAAAGACATTACACGCGGTGTTTCAGCGACTTCCACAGTTTAGTGTGGCTACCCTTAGAATTGAAGGACATCATGTCGATTCTGCTGCTTCCCGTGTTATTATCCGCAGGAGCGGAATGGAGTGTCCCCTCCATTGGTGCGTTGTGATGTACGCCAGGGCAGTTCAAAGTAAAGAACAAGCTGTTGCCCACGCAGCAATTGCTTCCTCTCCACGGCACCACCGGAACCAAAGATACAGCAAGGCTGATACGTTTGGACAACGATGCCGTCGCAGGAGTTGGCAGGGCGAAGTTGTACAAAACTTCGGACTGCGTAACGGGACTCCGGCTCCGGATTTTTCCTCGAAGTTGACTCCTGAAGCCTTTTCCATATTGGATGTAGCCACAAGGCAGTGGGTACTCGTTGATCGACCCCTCTGCAATGACCTTACATTCGAGGTACACAATGTCGAGACTATATTGGCCAGCCTAGCTTACAACCAGTCGACAGGGCCCGATAGCATCCATCCACGAATAATCAGACTGCTAGCTCCTATATTAGCTGTGCCGATCACAGAACTTTTCACATCATCCCTCAATCAGGTTACCCTTTCTTTGGAGTGGAGAACAGTCTTCATAGTGTCTATCAATAAGGGAGGAGCTTCCTCGGCGGTCAAAAATTACCGCCCGGTTAGCCTCAACAGTGTTCTATGTAAGGTTATGGAGAGATGGATCCACGATAAAATTTGTGGATATCTAACCAAACACTCTCTTCGGAATGCCGCACAACACGGCTTCCTAAAAGGTAGGTCATGTCTGACTAATTTGTTGAGCTTTCTAAACGAGTTTACTGAGAGGATGGATGATGGTATAGCTGAAGTCGAGACGAGTTTGTTCAAAAGACAAGGCCGTCACTAGAACGCAGTCATCAGAAAACATCAGTGAGGCCAACCTGTTGTTAATTTGATATCGGGGCCACGAGTGTCATATATGTCAATTATCTGTTATTTGCCTTAAGTTTGAACTACTTGCTCTTTGTCCATGAACTGAATATGATGAACGGGTTTGTACAATATAGGGCGAGTAACTAAATTGGTGCAGTACAGTGGAACCCGGGTACAACGAATCTCTGGGGGCAGAGTAAAATGTTCGTTCAAAGCGGAATTCGTTGTAAGTAATACGCATTGTCAGACATGTGATTTTGGCGCTGTTTTTCTGTACACGTGTAAACAATAAAGTAGTGAAGAATGTCTTACATTTGTTTTTCTGCATGTGTGTAATCCATTTGATGAAAAGATGATGCCACAACACACAGATCACAACAATAATTCCAAGTTCATGGTAATAATTGTAAATTTATTCTAAAACGAATAGCATGAATGTTTCAGAGAGTTGCTTTTTCTGCTGCAGGAAGGTGGACAGCGTTGATTTTGCTATGCTATATTTTTTAGCAATTCCAGATTTTGTCATTCGGCCATTCTTCACTTCAACTCAAATTTCCCTTTTTTCTCTAGGATAAACTGCTCTCGTTTTCGTTGTCTGCCAGCCATTGTGAAACTGTAAGAAGGGAATGAAGTGTCTGCCTGAGTGATTGCAATTTGTCATGAGTCTGTGATTACCAGTCACAGAGAATTCACGTTATTTTGTTGTGCGTGCGTGCGAGTCAGTTAGCACACTGTAGGCCAGGCTGCCTGTGTCTCGCCAAGCTGCGTGTGTCAGTTCTATTCTCAGCGCACTGCAAACCACTGTTGACGAAGCGTTCTGAGTTAAAGGCAAGAAAAAGCGAGTTCGTTGTATGCATGAACTTTATTGAACAAACATAGCTGTCAGGAACGTGTACAGTGTTCGTAATAGGCGAGATTCGTAACGAACAGATGCGTTGTACGAATGTTTTTAATAGGCTTACAAAGAAGGAATTTATTTGTGAAATGATGGTGTGTTTGTTCAAACCGGGAATTTGTAGAAAGCGAGTTCGTTGTAGGTGGGTTCCACTGTAATTGTTTCGTTCAATTAAAACTGCAAATCAATCTAATTGCGTTATCAGCTATTCAATGAGTGTTTTTGTTCTCGTTTAAAATTTACTCTCTTAGTGCCGGTACGATCAAGTCAATACATTCGAGTGAGCTCTAGGAATAGTGCTATTTGTCTCGTTAAACCATGAGGCGGAAGCAGCCAAAATGTGCTTATTGATATTACATTACGCTGCAAGGTTACGCGTGATTTGAAATGGTACGTGATTCTGAAATAATTGATACTCACCAAAACTGTTATATTATATCTCACAATCTTTTAGCTCTCATTCCATCCTATACTATTTTAATCATGTACACAAAAACATCGATCTCGAAGCGACTTAATCTACTTAAAATTCCTAAAACTAACAACGGCTCTGCTTATTTAAATCAGAACATTTCGATTATTCTAAATTAACTACGCAAGTTAGAATCCAGATTAGATGAAAATGGGAATAATATCTCTTTTTTACTAGGGTTTACAATAATTTGCAACCACTGACCATCATTATGGATGAGAATTCCAAGATTGACAAGCATGTACTTCAACGAACAAAAAAGGTCGTTGATTCAATTTACACCGAAATGTGTCAAACAGTCTTGAAATCAAATGATGTTATGTTGTTTAACATAAATAAAAGATACCCTTTACACGATCCAATAAAGATTATCTGTTCTACTTTTGGCCTCCGATTAGATTGCGATTCTTCAAAGCGCTTCAAAAAAATTAGACATTTGAAATGATGTCCATTCTTATAACAACTCAGTGACAAAAGCTTTGCGTCACACTTCTTTGACCATAAAATGTTTTCAAATAGATTCGCAAATATAATAGTCTTTATTAAATCTGGATTAACACCAATGCAATGGAGATTCAGGTTCATTGAGCGGACCATGACTACTAAATATTTCACCCAATCTTCCAGCAATGGAAAAGAATCGATGGAATTTGATGGAGTGCAACAATAGTTAAATGCATCTTCAACTTCGCCTTCTTCAGTCAATAGAACAACACATCCCAGTAAACATCTATATTAACTAACCTTCGACAAACCTGCGCCTTATTAACAGCAACAACATCTATTATGTATTCCTTAACATCTAAAAATAGAAATACTCCTAAATATAATACACGTTTAATACACTACTTTAGGGAGAATTATATTGTAATTTATCATTCATTAGATTAGGACCTTCCATGGCAACTCCAACGACTAATTATTCAATAATCATGTTCATTTCTAAATTATCATAGCTCATCTCCGCCTTTTCACACAAATAGATGGTACTATGACACATTTTCAATATTTCCACCCATTTTACACTCAGCATACTATGTTACCTTATTCTAACATGAAAAGTTTTAAAACGATTCCACAATTGTTTCAACATAAACCATTTTGTGCCACGTAATGAATAATTACCAACTAAGCCATTTTCTGCCCATCGCCCATCGCCTCTTCGATTCATTCTCATTAGCACTCGATCCATAACTAACAGTTATTAGATTAACGTTCATATTTTATTTGTAACCCCGCTGTTATTGTTCTAATGACTGAAGTTTGGCCTAAAATGTACCAAACAGATTCTCAACTGCTGATTCCAAACTATCGAAT
>JACCGJ010008976.1:0-12017 GCA_013407085.1 Atriophallophorus winterbourni
TAAACCCCTTTCAGCTAATTATGGTGTGCCGTGACAGTTACTCTTTATCTTTATAATTCGTGCTACCATTCTGTGTGTTTTCTCATTTCGCGTGTTTGCTTGTTTGTGTTCAGTCCGCTGTTGGATGGGACCATGTGGAAGCCGTGGATATGCATCCCTCACAAAAGGACTACACCACGGGATTCGGTGGCAAGTTTGGCGTGCAAAAGGACCGACAAGACAAGGTGATTTTTGCTATTCGTAACGCAAAACGATTATTTTTTGCAACTTCTGTTGTCATACCGGTCACCGTTCCTAATGTTTGCTTCAACTGTGAGTTATAAAAGCGTCACGTTGGTTGTCTTGTTGTGATCTAAAGACTGTTCAACCATAACACGTTTCTCTTACCTGACACGCGTCGTCCACTCTTTCCAGTGTGCAACGGTGAACTCGTGTGTCTCTGCTGTCAGGGCTCCGTCCTTTCGAGCCCTCGCGGTGAATGGGATCTAATTTCTATTTTAACGATTCACTTCCTCCGCGCTTGCACAATAATACATTTTGTCATAGACTTGAAGCTTTAACTTTTGTCGGTTTTCAAGGCTCCCAGCTATCAACTCTCGGGAGGCATCAAGGGTTCGATTAAACCTCGTGTTAAATTAAATCCACTTTATTCATACTTACGGAATTCCATGTGGTCATACTACTGATTTGAGCAATTTGAAGTAATGGGTTTTTACACGACTCCATGGTAGTAAATGAGCGACGAAACCTCGTCGATCCTGTCGCGGGTTAGTCTTGTGTTCTAATGATACTAAACTGGATACTGCTTTCCGCTGCAGAACGTAGATCATGCCGTCAGCGTACAACTATCGCTGTGAGCGCTGCGGAAAGAGATTATTTAGTCGTTTGAAATGCTGTGGAACATGATGTTCATCCATGGTCGACATTGACCGATGGAGGTCAACAACTAAATCGTTTGTGGCGTGTAGATACAAATGACTTGAACAACTGGTCATTCTTTTTTCTATTTCTTGTGCCGTTTGTGTATAAATTGTTGATCGGCAGCCATTGAACAGATCAATGCGACAGGCCAATACCATCCTGCACGGTGATTGATCTCGTATTGAACCTTGTGAAACTGAAGATAATCACTTGCCCCACCGCGGCAAGCGATTCGCGGTGATTGATCGATGAAAAGACACGCGTTGAGCATTGTCAAGTGCCGCTCAGTTATAGGATGCAGGTGACCTGATGTACTGTCACGTTACTCATGTCTAAACACGTAAGTTGGAGATTGAATAATGATTGTACTGCACCAGCGGTTTTACGTATGCAGCTCACTATCGGTGACAAATTTATTTAATACGATATTACCTCCGTGTTAAATCGATTTGCCACCGGTAGTGAACTGCATGCGAAAACACGCTGAAGTCTCATTGCCATTGCTATCTGCTTTAATGAAACTCGTTCATCTGTTTTCCGCTGGAGTATATTCGTTTCCTATCTTATTTAAATTTAGCCAAGCATCCATTCACTTTCCTAAACTAGATTCTTTAGATGATCGAGTTTTGCGTTCGTTCATACCATCTTCGGTAAAACTTCTTACCTCATGTTTTCGTGAAATAACTGTTCTGTGTTCCTGCCTGTGTATTGTTTAATTTCCTTCTCACCCTTCAGTCTGCTGTTGGATGGGATCATAAAGAGACGGTTGACATGCACGCCTCGCAAAAAGACTACACGACCGGATTTGGTGGGAAGTTTGGTGTACAAAAGGACCGGCAAGACAAGGTCAGTACTGGTTGTCACTGATCGCGTGCTTCTTCGTAACCCCTTAGACGGGCTTCCATTGTGCTTTTCTCCCTCGCATCTCCTAAATGATGATTTGCAGTGGATCACTTATTACATTTTCACTTACACCTACGTCTCGCATTATCGAGTTTTCGCGCACTCAAATTTTCGTTTTATTCGGTCAAAGTCCAACTTTGAGTATACCGGCTGACCACTCCCAAAAAATTAAGAAACCATAATCTTGATAAATTATATTTAATCAATTTACGACAACAGTTTTATTCAGCTAATGCCCCACAAATGGGTAGGTAGAAAACCCGATTAGCTTGAAATCGCCCTGTTGCTTTATTATACGTGGCGACCTGCCAGATTTAAATTATTAAAATTGAAGTTTTACCTTTAAGTGAGGATTCACTGCATGCTTTCTGTGGACCGTGTGTTTGACACGCCTGATCCGTTTACGTCGCATGTTTATACGCAATCCTATACGAGATTAGCAAACTTCGCTTGCCGTCGGTTAGCACCGTTTATTCAGGCACCAACATCCCCTCTATTACACCCTTCCCTTCGTGGAGCGGCCAAAGTCGAATTGTTATCATTATTTGGGGTCGGCATGTACAGTTTTGGCGTCTCCTTTTCATGCCCCTTTGTATCCGAGCAAGTAAACTTTCTTAGCTCAATTCTGTTTCGGGTAAACTCTCTGAAATACGGCCACCTCATAGACTAGCCACAACGACGCTGTTTAATGCAGATCGCATGGCCACCAGATATAGATTCTTCTCATCGCTACACATGTTGCGGGAAGAATTTTCACTTCCCAATCGAAGTGTATACAAGGTCATATATGTTCGGGATGTGTAGATCCTTGTTGGAAATCCACTAAAGCAAATCAACCACAATACTCAAGGTCTATAGTGTGACGTGGTGCTCTGTCCGCAGACAAAACAACTTAGCATTAGACGGAGGAAAACTGTAATTGTGAATGCTAATCCCCATTCTCTGGCAACCCTTGTTTTCTCGAGGTTTAATGTTACCGAAAAACGCGATAGCCATTTGTGTCAGAAGCTCATTTTCAATAAAGCACCCCTCGTTTTTTCCGTGTTTGTCCGACCGACCGATACTTAGACAGCGTTTTCTTGTTCCTTGTCAGTCCGCGGTTGGATGGGACTACCAAAGTGAGCATGCAGCGCACGCCTCGCAGACCGATTATTCCCAAGGATTCGGTGGGAAATACGGAGTGCAATCGGATCGCGTCGATGCCACTTCGGCTTCTTACGGTCAGACTGAAGAACTTCAAGCACATGCCTCACAGCAAAAAGGTTTGTTCCGTTATATTGTGGTGCTCACATCCCCTTCGCTTACACACCACAACCCGTTCCTGACTGTTTGCCGTCATCAGGTTGAGACAGTGAGATCTGGTTCAGTGAGCCATTTCGTTTATTTTCACTGTGAGGTTATAATCAGCGTAAGTATCACACTTTCGGTGAGTGGGGTGTGGTAATCCTACGAAGCATGCTGACCTTTTAACCTCTTGGTGTGTTTTGTTTATTACGCTCACCTGATTTACGCGTGGGAATCTTGGAACCGAAGGTTAATGGCGATTTTATTAATCTTGGTCGTGGTATGTCGCAATACCATTTATTGATAGAATTTCTCCTCGCGACTTCTGAATGCATAAGCTGACACTTGACCATTCAACCTGAATTTGTTGTGAATGTTATCGTGTCGATTTTCACTAGACTCGTTTTGTTTTGTGGGGTGAATCGAGCGTGCTGACACTTCACTTGGTTGAAAGCCTGGAAAATCTCATCTTCACTTATTAAGCCGTGCACCGGTATAGTGTCGACTAGCGCTCTAAACATGTAACATAGGCTAGTATAGTAATACTGCGCTGGTTTGGTAGCGTTTTAAGGTTGCCGGACCACCGAATTCCGAGGTGGATTCTTCTCGCGAAACCGCATCCTGATTCGCGTAACACTTGTAGTTACCGAACCGTCACACGACAGATAGCTAAAGACCCTAACTAGCAACGGTTCTAAAGTCAGCGCAACTCATCTTCCGGGATCCGATATCGAAGAGTGTCTTAAAACCGTGTTCTGCGTCGGTCTTTCCGTTTGCGGTGTAGACACCTCATCCCCGTTTGTTTGTTCTTACTTTTCTATAGAATCCGTAGCTGTTTTAATCCCATCCCTCTCCGTCTTTTTAGGATTGTGTTGTGTCAGGGCTATATGGCAGTTAAGCATTCGGTACTTCCGGTGTAATGCTCACCGTGGTGACGGTGATGCTATGCGCAAGTTCTTATGAGATTTCCGGCACATTTAAACACATTTCGTGTGTGGCAATTTTTCTACGTATGACGTCAGTTACTTTATTCTTCCAATGTGTCGTACGCGACTCATATGGACAGTGGTTAACGTTTACTTCTCTAAATTACATATCGCCGTGAGGGATGCGTATGCTTTTCAACCACCCATCCACCATCGGATTGCAAACGGTATGTATAATGGGAATGATCTGGCTCAAGAAATATCGATTGCTTATCACCCCTCGTATGTAATTCGATCGAGTACCTAATTGCGCGTCTCTTGCGTGCAGCAAGCTACGTTAGTTGATCAAATTCGACTTTGCTCGCTTGTCCATTCCAGCGGAACTGCCACAACCAACACGTGGTGGTCTGGCAGCTATGCGCCAGCGTTTCGAACAGCCAAATCGTCCAGCGGACGCATCCAATGAGCCTTCCGCTGCCCAGAAACGTGTGATGGAGGAGCGTGAACGATGGATGCATGAGAAGGCTGCTGCTCCAGCTGAAGAACCGCCAGCTTGGACACCTGCAGAATCTACACCTCCTGTGAGTGTTTGTTGCCTGGATTTTCATTTTCATACTGGTCAATTCACTACAGGTCGGTTTCGGGCATTACCAGTATCAATAATCGAAGTGTTCGGCAAAGTGCAATTTGACTCCTCGAGTTTTGCCTGTTTCAACAGAACGCTGACTGGTAGTTTTTTAATCGAAGCTACTTCAAAGACACCACCGTTTCAGATCTCGCTGCTTTATTGTATGGGCGTTGTAGTTTAGCACGTTGATCATAATGCCCTTCCCAGTCAATTTGGGATTTTATCATCTTAAACGTTTATGGCATTTGAGCCTTTTGTACTTCCTACCGGTGTAATGCTGCCCAGATGATAACGTCATTCCTCTTGTGTATCTTTTTACATTTAATCGTGACCCATTTTCGTGATCCAAGACCGGTCATTCCTATTCTTGTCACATTGACGCTTTTATGTTTCAGCCCCCCATGCATGTTCCTACGATGCAAATGGAGATGGCGCGAGAGATGCCAGAAGAACATCCGATGCAACATATACCTCCGGTACGCCTCCTTCCCTTGTGTACCCTTCGTTCATGTCGATCAATTGTGCGAAATTGTTTACTTCACCCATGGAACTCTGAGTCCGTTCTCTGTAGATAATATTGAGGTGATCTAAGTACGGAAAGTGGATAATGGAACGCGTTCTATGACTGATAATGACCTATCATACGAAAGTCAGTGCCCACGAATTCATTCCGTTTGGTATAGGCCACGTATCAACGTGTGACGCTAATTGGTGCTGCCGTCTCTTCTTTCTAAAATATTTCCAGCATTCAATTCTATTTTGCTTTTTGAACCGGATGAACTCGTACGAGCGTAGCACTAATTTTTCTCCGCTACCGGATCTTGACTGTTTGCTTCCGTATGTGTGAGGATTGCATTTCCATAAAAGCTGTCGTGCTCTATCATTATGTATGGGTGCGTGAAATCACAGGCCTGTTCCTGTCACGGCGCCGCACAATCATAGACTGCACGAATGTTCCATCGTGCAGGACGTCCGCAGTTAACACCGTGTCAAATTGATTTGCATGCGGCTCACTAGAAGAAGAAGAATGACTTTATTCGTGTTCACGAATTTTCAGCACTATAAATGGCAGAACTATTTAGCACAGTGCTTGATCCACTTTCGTGCGCTATTATTGTTTGACGGTTGTGAAATCGCACGTTGACTGAGACACTATCAGTTCGCCAGCTTCCGCGCCGATATTTAAGTGATAATGTTCGTGAGGCTGCAATGTGTTTTCACATGCAGCTCATTACCCGTGACAAATAAGTTGAATTTTATACTACCTGCACAGTACAAAATCACTACACATCCGCCCGCGAGCGGTCAGGTTCTTTCTACGAAGCGCACGGGTGTGCAATCGTGCAGTATTCTACCATGCTGTGTGGCTAACGTGCTAGATTGATTGGCCAACGGTAATGAGCTGCATGCTGAAACACGTTGAAGTCTCACTACCATTTCTATTTTCTTTCACATATCTGTCTAAGCCTAGGCAACCTTACACTATCTTACCCCACATGCAATCTATGACCGTGCAGTGCTTTGCCTGGATTAATCTTGTGTTTCCATGCATATATACAAAGCGCCATTTCGTCTGTTAGCTAGGCTGCAGTGAAAACTTCTCGTCTTGTTCGCGTGTTTTAAGCAATATATAATCGTTCACGAACACGAGGATGATAGATAAATTGCGGGTTGACTTTATCTCGCTTTAATACGTGATCACTTGTTGAAAACAACCGTGAATACCACATTTGCGGCCACATTGCCAAGTTTAATCACGTCAGTTCATAATGATTATCTTTGAAAACGAATTTCTCTTCTCGGCTATCTTCAATGGTGAATTTTCTGTTCCGTTTTCTCATCCAACCACACCTTATAAGGGACTCCTAATCGTGGAAGTTGAATGCCTGAAAAGTTGCAATTAACTTGTTTTGAAATAATGCTGGATGTTGCTCACCACTCCAGATGCCTGCCGTTTTAATTTTCTTTTGGTTGAGCTGTCTTGTTTTCGCATGCAGACACATTCAACTCCTGATTCCTAAGGGTTTCGTTTCCTCGTTACAGCCACCACCTATGGTCCCCGAACCACCTACCGTTCACGTAGAACCAGCTCAGCTTGGATCTGCTGTTGCTCTGTACGATTACAATGCCGGTAAGTCTAGTTCTCAGGGTACCAATCCTGATATCATTTTGGTATATACTAGACTCGTCTTTCAGCTGCTTAACCCTTTTTTTCTCGTATATTTATTTTTACCCCGTTCTTTTTCCGTAGTCCTGTGTAATTTTATCCGCTGACCATTGTCTAACTGAGGAAGTCTGGGTAATTGTGATGTATATACCTCCCCCCAACACTACTTTCATGTATAACCAACCATTTTGTCTTGCAGCGTACCACCTAATAGTATGGAGATGACCATTCTTCGTGTAGAACGCTGCTTTACTCATTTTTTTCTATCCTCGATAAAGTTGCTTCAATCAATCTCGCTTCTCCATGTGTTAGTTAAAAACTATATCTTGAGCTTAGCTGTACACCGGTGACTGAGGCCTTATGTGTGCATTGTGTGTTGCTTTATTTGGCATTTTGGTCGAATGTTCGAATGATGTTTTGCTTGAACTGAGCTTCAAACCAGTCTTGGTTAACCTGAATCTACGCAAAACGTGTTCTTGAAACCGCCCCCATTCTTGGTGAACAGCTATCGACCTCATAGTAACCCGGGATTTTTTATTTTATGAACATACTTCAAAACGTCTGTAGACTTTTAGATGAATCTGGAATGAGCTTATTCGTCGAAAAAGAAAAAGCGATACGTCAAAACTAGCATAGCGCGCATGTTCTCGGTACGTGTGTTTATTGTCTGCTCCGTGATTTGTCTTGTGTCCATTATGGGATAGTGTTAACTAATTAATAGAACCCAGTCGTTTTTTTATTTCCGGGTGCCGTGGAACACTTTCGCTTGGATTTCTCTGTTGTTCTTAGTTATCGGTCTTTACGCACACTTGGCCCAGATTCGCTATTGACTTGACTCGCGCCTTTCTCGTCGAACGGATTATAAAACTCGGATTCTGTTTTGAAAGCTGCGTTCTTTGTATATATGGCCTAGTTTAATCGACCACGCCTTAGGTTAGCTGTCTCATTTTTATTTCAGTGGAGTGTGACGAGTTAAACCTTACCGCCGGTGACGTGATCACTGAGATTGAGAAAATCGATCCTGGCTGGTGGAAAGGCGTCTGCAATGGCATTGTGGGTCTGTTCCCGAGCAACTACGTGGAGGAACAATGATCGCCACCACAGCCCTACTACTATGCTCATGCGCCTCTTTGTGCTTGACTTTTTTACCTCTGCGATTTACTTTGCTAATCTCTATTGACTTTTATTGTGCACTCTGATGTGTAAGACCGTGTTTCTTACTTTGATTGTTTTCGAAAACGCTTGTTTTTCTAAAAGATCATTCCAGTTAAGCACGACGGTTTTGTTTTGACCGCAGTGTGTAACTTATTGTGCAGAGTTTTTGGGGGTGTTGAATTTAGGCTTTAAAATTCACCTGACACAAGGAGCACCTCTTCCGTGCTTATGTCCAATTGTTTTTTTTTCGATATACACAACCGTGACTCTATCGAAAATTGAGCCTCGTCTCCAAACCAGTCGCCATGTTGAACTGCTGTCATCTGTTGTTTCTACTCAACCAGATTTGTACTTGTGAGTGACACGATTTGGGAGATGTAGTAGTTGAGTTTGCTCCCCCTGATTGGAACTGTCCGCCAACCCTGCTTCCTCGCAACGCGTACGTATAAAGTATATATTACGTACCCTGTAACCAGGCTAAGGCGCACAGTCAGACTGTACATAGGCTACGATACTGTCAGGTTGCTTATTCCTCGACAGGTATGAGAAAATAGAAACGGCAGTGAGATTCTAGCTTGTGTCCGCGTGCACCTCACTACCGTCCGCAAATCAGTTTAGCATGATGTGATCTGTTCAGCGCAAAAGTACTCCACGAGTGCACATCCGTGTTCCGGTAAAGTGCACAGCCCGGGTTGTTTCGTGGGCTCGCTCTAGAGCCGTAGAAATCATATTTAAGAGAACGCTAAAGATATTAGCACGTGTGTGAATTAGACGGTAATGTCAGACTAACCATACATTTCTTGTCATTCGTTTTCCATTCCTGAAATGTACATGAAATCACAACGAAGAAACTACGCTTGTAAACGATGTGAATTTGCTGTGTTCAAGCTAAGAACTGGTTGCCTCGCTGGTCCTGGGAGGGAGGTTCTGTGGCCCATGCTGTTGCTGGCGTAGGTTGTTGTTCTAGTACATCGAGATTTTGCCCGTCGAAGACTGATTTTAAATATCTTATTCCGAAGCTCTCTTCAATTTGGGTTCATTAGCTCTTTTTCCGTACTTCTTTGTTTCTTTACTTCCGTTTGCTACAGTGTGGGTCATTATCAAAGGATTTTACTTCATTTGTCTGCATTCATGTGAATAATCTGCCGTTCTCGATTGTGCCATTTTTCTGGCATGTAGTGACCTATCAGTGCTCCGTTTTAGTGATTCTTCGCCACACCGATAAGTGCGCTAGCAATTCTAACAGGACCATTTTTACAACCAATCCGATTGCAGTAAACCATCTTTCGCCTTTTGTTCAAGTGCCAGTCCACGGAGCTTTTCGTTTGTAGAACAAAATGATTCACCCGACCGTTATTAATTTATTTACACATATACTACAAACATGGTTAAATCGATCCCCTTATTGCGTTGCATGCGAACCTTGCAACCTCAACGCCACGTTGGATTGACTGGTTTCCCATGGCCAAGAAGACCGTAACCAATTCATCAGTTCGTCGTAAGTCCTGCCGTCCGCGAGAGATTGTTTCGCGTGTTGGAATTTCGGGGCGATTCTCGTATTCCAACAGTTTACAAACCATGATTCTGTTTCGTCCAGGGGTAAATCATCGAATATCGATACGTCCAATATGCTTGCCTCGTGTTTGACAGTTTCTGATTGGTGCATCTCGATGTACCATAAATTCAAACGTTCCCAGGTCTGCAAAGGCAACAGCATGTCTCTAAGTTTGGTAGCATGCATTTCATAAACAGAAATTTTCTCTGAGAACTCAACACACATGTTGCGCTAACCCTTCTTGCACGCTTTTTCATCACACCACGACTGATTTTGTACTGTATACACTCATCGGTTAGGGAGAATACAACCTCGTTCTGGTTGCTTTAGCCTGCCATTTCCTTTATTATTTTTTTATTGAGGCGATCAGATCTCTTGCCAGAATTTGCAGCTGTCCTTTTACTCACAAAAAGAAAAAATATCATTGCGTTAATTCAATTGAGCAAGAATTGAATGGATTTGTAGCTAATCAACTTTTACTAGTCGCAAGTTACGCCGTAGAAACCTGGATAAATAAAACCGCTCGTTCTTTGTCGTACTAGAGAACCACTTGGTGTTAAATTTTAGTGATCACAACCACGGAGGATTGATCAACGCCTTATGAAATGGTCGTAAATATGAGAGTTACCGTTTTTTTCCCTGAGCTAGCTCGGTCAAGGCGTATCAACAGCCTGACTATCATACGTGTTTGTTGCGAGGTATCCATCGTTAAAATCTACACCCGAATGCACTTACCGATCCCAACCACTCAACCAATTTTTGTGCAAACTGAATCTGCTCCTCGGTGCACGCGGTGGTTGTGAGCACAGTTTCAACGGTGAGATCAATCAATCGTTTTCGTAGCATCATTGTCAGATAAGTGCGGTTCCAGTCGGCTGGAAGATCGTCGAACGAGATAAACCGACATAGTTCCTTTTCTGTGTCTTCTTCGCACATTGGTGTGAATTGACACATCCAGAGAATATAAAGCCTACAAGAATATTACAAAAGAATGAAAGTCTTGTTGCATACCGATTGATTACTTTAACTTGGTCTACTGATATTGCCATGGATATCATGAAAGTTTATATTAGCTGCGAGGCATTTTTCGACTATTTGCATAAAATCTAACCTTGGATGAGGATTTTGTTTGTAGCCTGATCGGACCAACACTTGAACTACCTCGTATCGAGTTTCTATCGGACGCTCGATCACAAGCAACGAGGTCTCGGAATCTGTCGACAGCATTGAGCAGACGCAGCTCTCTAATTGCTCGGTTCCGCCTGACCCGTCATCGGTGAATCGTTGTTGGCGTGTGATGTTTCTACAATTAGATTCGATATAGAATTAGACAAACGCTCCTTGCAAATTAAAAACAAAGCATATTACCAATTGGTTTGAATACGATTGAGACCCATCGAGCTGTCGTGATCATAGAAATATGTATGTACGCAATCAGTTAGAGCTGTTTTGGTTAAGGCTTCGCTGTTTTACGGATTGTCGTGCGCTTTTACGCAAACGCTGGTGTCAGGTGACCTTGACTGCGTTCGCTTGCATTTCAGTAAACCAAATTCACACTGCTAGGCAATCCGGGCAACTGATCGTGCCCTTGCTTGAATAGGTTAGCACGCCAGGCTTAATATATGATCCGTAGTGGTTTTTGACCACCATAGACGTGCTGACTCTCCCACATCTGAATTTATTATCAATGACATTGGCCAGTGGTCATCCTCGCTCGGCTTATCGTTAAACCCTCAAAAATGCAAAGAGGTAATATTTTCAAACTTAGCTGGTCAGCGTCGTGAAACTCTGCTTCAAGGAATTCCCACGATTTCCTTCAATTGCTCGAACTTCAGCAGAAGCGCATGTTTCAAGTATCACAGAGTCTCAAATGGACCGATCATGTGACTGCACAGTACTTGAAGGTTAGAAGGTTATCATTTTACGCCTTACGTCTTCGTTCTTTAGCTGTTCCTCCTGATGTAGTTAGATGTTTTGTTTTTTCTTGCATTGTTCCCATTTTAATCTACGCATCCCTATAATTTTTCCTGGTCATTTTGAAAAGGATTTTTTGATGATCAGAAGAGGAATCAAATTAATTTCAAGATTGAGCTCTTCCTCCACCGAGTTAATTCGTGATATGATCGTCGAACGACACTTTCGTGAATGTGACAGATTGGTCAGAGTCATATCGTCTAATAATGCACACCCACTGCATGAGGTCCTTATGGCTTGCAGATCGTTCCCAGCCACGCGTAGTCAACATATCGTCCCGTATGCGAGAACTGAGAAATTCAAAATTTCTTTTATCCCTTACCTGGCTCGATATTTGGTTGATCGTACAAAAGTAATTCTCGATTTGAGGAAGAAACTGACAGTATAATAACTGAAGTGGGATCATCTTTATTTGACATGTATTTTTTTAATGTACATTTTATTACGTGTGGTCGAATTAATTGTATCGCTGAAAATTCGTGTACTCGAATAAAGCCATTTTTC
>JACCGJ010008977.1:0-12966 GCA_013407085.1 Atriophallophorus winterbourni
GAGTCCAGACTTCGTACTCGTATAACAAAACCTCTCAAACTATTGCACTACACCCAATGTGCTATAGCTCAGACGATGTGATAGAGGACGGATTCATATCCCGCGACGGGATTCGCAACTCAGGAGTTAAAATCACACCCAAAACAGTATAAGTCTGTAAAAGCTCATTTGCATGCATCTCCATCAAACACACCCCAGAGATGCATGCAAATGAGCTTTTATATTCATGGTCGTGGGTTCAAACACAGTCTACATGAGTGGGGGCTCATGTGGTTGAACAGGTTGGTTGTACCAGCCTTGCCCAACAGTGGCATACAAGCGCAACTTGTTTGTAGTCTGTATTTGAACAATGTTGTATTTTTAAGAACCCTATTTAGGAGTGGTTTCTAAGTAGTAATACTCGAGGCTCACTGAGCCTAAGCTTACTGTCTCCATATAATGACGGCAAAAGGTAGGAGTCGACTGTGTTTGAATGCCGGGCGCGCAAGTAGAAACCTATAATATTAATTATAGTGTCTCGAGCGCTTCACCAGTGATCACTCTGTAAGTCCGTATTTGGACACCATGGTTCGTATTAGCATCCTTAATTAACAATGGCTTTCAACTGTAGCTGTATTCACTACTTTACCATTGATACAAGCCTCACTGATTTAGAGACTATCGTCTCCAAGCGATTACAGCAAACGGCTAGAAACCGGTTGTGGCGTGTAAGTGCGCAGAACGCTACATCAGTACAGTCTGTGTAAAGTGATACAATATTCTAAACGATGTGCAAAATTGTAACACGACTTAACCCGACATCAATCCTGACCACAGATGTGCAATCGTGCAGTATTTCTGTGCTGTGCGGCTAACATCGTGCTAAATTGGCCACCGGTAGTGAGCGGCATGCTGAAACACGCTGAAGTCTCACTACCACTTCTATTTTTTTCTATTTCTTTTGTTATCAGTCAAGGCATGGTCAACCTGACAGTATCTCAGCCCACGTGCAGTCTCTGACTGTGCTACACTTTGCCTGGATCAGGCTTGTGCTTTCAAATCATATCACAGATAAGAAACCAACAACTGCTCCCCCTGTTCATCAAAAGTATCTTGTGCATCTGTTCAACAGGGAGACATCAAAGATCAAAATGCTGATAGAAAAAAAGCGTTCGTTTCCAAAATGTTGGAATGATAAAGCTGCGGTTGCTGGAGCGATTTCAAGCTGACGATGCATTATGGAGTTAAATCGGTACGGATGCGCAATTGTGTGCTGAGCAGCCAACACCGTGCTAAATTGATGAGTCACCGGTAGTGAGCTGCATGCGAGTACACGCTGGAGTCTCACTGACATTGCTATTTTCCTTTCCATATTTGTCAATGCCTTGGCAACCTGGCAGTATATTAGCCCACGTGCAGTCTTTGACTGGATCAGGCTTGTGATTTCATGCATACATATGTACATGGCGACGGATTTAGTTGTAACTTTCATGGTGATATACGTCCGCCATTGCTTGGACCCAAGCCCAGGATAAGAAAGGAGGAGGGTTGGGTATAGCGCTGGCAACTACATCCTTAAAAATATACTTGCTGAATAAACTGCAGATTCAATTCCACCTAAAATGCCTTAAAGGGAACATTCCTCGTTCATAAAGCCCATGATGAGCGATTCTAAAAACCGCGCTGGAGTATCAAAAGAGGGATTTTCCCGAAATTCTGGGGTTAGTAGTGTTTCGGTCGTATAATCGTGGAAAACTGATTTCATTGACGAAAAAATAAAAAGTGATGAAAAACCAAGATTAAAGCAAAGCTCACTTTGACCGTTCGAATAAGATCGTACACTTTGTGAGTAGCCAATAGCTGTCGAATGAAGCGACCACGGTAAACAGCCACAAGACGAATAAAGCCATTACGCGTGCGGACATCATTGGCCTACAGACAAACAGAGGGAAGGAACACAATGAAAATAAAATTCGCGAAATTGGGTAAGGAGCGTAAGGTTGTACCAACATCGAACAGGATTTTTCAACGACATACACATCACATCTGATAGGCTACGTGTTGATAATGGCAAGCCCGAATGAGTGCAAAGTGGCATTATTCGCTACGTCAGAATAGCCATGATAGCGGGAAATACGATTAAGGTGTCGTGTTTTTATCGTTTCACGTGAATGATAAACCAGTTGATTATAGATATGTAGCAAAAACCGTAGGCATCCAAGCTTGCTTTGGCTGCCAAAACAATAATAGAAGCGTGTGAAAAACGCAACGAATACCTTAAAAACGTTCCAGAAACAAAGTGTTGGGAGTTTAAGTGCACGAAACGGACTGTTTTGAACATTTAAGAAAGAATCAACGGTGTGGCAGTGCCAGATTCAACAAATGTGTGGTAAAAAATGTAATACGATGTTCACAGCCAACTTGACGCCATCATCATGAAGCACAAGTCTGGAGCCATACAAAGTGCCAAGCAATATAGAGCCAGAAAAGCAGACAAGCAAGCGCGTGAAAAAGGGAAAGCAGGCAAGCAGAATATGAGCAAAAAGCAGCTTGTTTTTGTAGTTTCACTGCATTCGATTTTGTGATTTGTTTTTATGTTTTGTTCATCAAATAATACCGGATTAAAAAAATATGACACACAATAAGATACACTGCCGCCACTTACTTCGGTTTGTGACCATATGGCGTAAGGTTTCCAGCCAACTATTAGGTGGAGCTTTTGGACCCCACCCAGGCAACCGAATACGCCCAACTTAGTCTAGCGCTACGGTGAGTTTCTTAATCCCAACGCGCCACGTCATGGACTGTTACGCTGCCCATGATTGGACAGATGAGAGTAAAATAGAAATGACAGTGATAATCTGGTGTGTTCAGCATGCAGCTCACTAGCAGTGGTAAATCAATTTAGCACGGTGTTAGTCGCATAGTAAAAAAAGTACTGCACGATTGCACATCCGTGAAACGCTGACTGAGGTAACGTAAATACCCTCTACTTCTTTTACTGCCAAGGAAGTAGTGGGTCGCGATAAACAATCCATATGACTGTTTAACGAGACTTACCAGTCGCTGTTGCTTCACCTGAGAAAGCGGACAAGTTTTGCGATCGCCACATGGACAAAGAAAGTCTGAAGATTCAACAATCTGCAAACAAAACCGAAATGGTTGCGGGCAATGGAAGTGAAGCAGAGAAAGTGTAGTGCAGATAAATTACGAAATATTACCATAGCAGTTGCACCAGCGCCTACGTTGACAACTTCGTTGTGACTGGGGGATAGTTCCTTGTTCTTCAGCGGGGAGACAGGTGATAATGGAATTATAGCGCCAGTTGAAGAACACTGGACCGCCGGCCGATTGACAACACCAGGGTTTCCAGGAGTTGAAGGATATCCATCCGGTTGGATGTCAGTGCTGACCGTCAAGCGTTTATTCAAGCGTGATAATTCTCGACGTCTACGATGTTGTAATTCCCGAGGAGTTTTTGTTTGACCTTGAGAAAGCTAAGCGACAGAAATAGATGACTATTACGTCGCCATTATAACTAAAAATGTGTCTTAACAACTCACTGTGGGCGGATTAATTGGTGTGCTACAGTCAGAACATTCTGGAGCTGTGTATGGACGTTGCGCAGGGTTCACAGACAGGGAAAGGGTGTTTTCAGATATCGGAAGTGTTGAACAATCAGTCGACACGTCTCCACATGACGTTGTTTCAACATACGTATCGCTGGAGGCACGAACTGGGATATTGATATCGATGCCGGCCGCTTCAGCAGCCCCGATGGTTTGCGTGGAGGTATTAGAATGTCCAAAGTGCTGTGATAGTATGTTGTTTACGTTTGATCGAATTTTCTGTAACAGCTGATCTCGAATCGTTTCGTTTAAGCCAAGCTCCTGGGATGGGAAGAAAAATGCGTAATACGCGTTGGTCATATGGAAGTGATCATGAGAGTAAAGGCGGTAAAGAAGCAAACTTGTTGATGTCTTTCTATGCATTCTGGGCACTTGACTCCTGTGAGAGGCGACTCAACCGAAACTATGTACGCTTCTTCTTTGTAGATGCACGTAGCTTGTAACATCCGCTTACTTCCCCTTTCGCTGTGGGAATTATCAAGTCGTGACAGTCCAGCATTACGACGTTTTGCCGATGTAAACTATCTTTCATTCTAATCGTGATGGTAACGGTGGATTAATACTAACAAAACAACATGAACACCGGTCAGAGTGTAAAAATAGCAATAATGGACCACATGTGTCGGAGAAAGAAAATCACGTCAGAAATAGATAAATTCAAACAACGAAAAGCTGAGCATGGAACGGAAAGCAATCTTACTTGAAGTGCTTTTTCAAGTCCGCTTGTCTGTTGCTGGACAATGTTCGACAGCAAGTCGACTGTGTGTTTCGGATCTTCCACACAAGACTTAGTATTCTGTGAGAAACAAGAAATTTTTTAATGAAAAAGTGCAAAACCGTCGTGATTAGAATAAGATAGCCAGAGATACAAACTGCGGATCTGTGAGTATTGATAAATAACAATGGTGCTAATAATGGTAACATCAATGGTGTTTTTCTTAGGATGTAATTATTGTTGGTCGGACCACCGGGATATTTGACAGAAAACGGGTTTAAATTATAAATCTGAAAGAACGTGGATCTTACATAATTTACAATATTGCAATATTGAGATTCGATATCGTTGGTTGAATCAAAATACGGCAAATCAACACTAGATTGTTGCAAATTATGTATGTATGAAAGCACAAGGCTGATCCAAATAAAGTATCGCACAGTCAGAGACTGCAAGTGGGCTAATATACTGTCAGGTTGCCCAGGCCTAGATGGATATGAGAAAGGAAAATAAAAGTAGAAATGGCAGTTGGACTCTAGTGTGTTTTCGCATGCACCTCATTACCGGGAGCAATTTAATTCAGCGAGATATTGCATGACACAAAAGAAATTAAAAACTAAGAGATTTTCATTGTTTTCGTACAGTGAAGGAAATGAGATAAGAACCATAAACTTGAATACATTATCCGGCAGCATAAGCATATGCCTGGAATTACACGGCTGGAGTTCTGAAGTGCTACATGGTATAGCAGACCACATGCTACCTGAGATTACCCTGCTAGCTTGAGCTTTTCAAGAGCAGATATAATAGCAAGACTGCAATTCTCACTTGAGACTTAATACTGGTGGTAAACAATGTAAGACAAAGTTAACCTAAAGTAAACCGATAAAAAAGTTTGGCGTTAAATTAGCATGCAATCCTTAAAAATAATAGCTAAAATAAAAGGAAGTAGTGAAAACAAGAATTCTTTATGAAATTGGGGAGACGCCAAGTTGAAACGCAAGATCCAGTGTAAATATTGCAGATCCTCAACTGCTGTTTATGAAATCAGCGTTCGCTACTTTGCCAACAATTACATTGAACCTTTTTTCGTGTTGACAGGTGCACAATACGGTACCACCAGTCAATGCGGAATAAAACAAAACGACAACTGGACATAATTGTAAACCATATAGTTCTAGGGATACAAACGTGTAGATTACATGCGGGAAAATTATTAAGCAAGAGGTAAAGTCGTAGTGTCGTTATGGCTTTTATTAAAGTCAACCAATTATATCAGTCAATCGTACACTTTTGGAATTGTATGGTAAATGGAATGAGTTAGGGAACTCTATTGGGGTAATAGTTGGCAAGCCGATTTTAGCTTGACACGGTTAAGGTTCCTCTGCCAGCGCGATGAACAAAATGGAAAGCGAAAATTTCTATATGTTTTCAATAGGATAGAATAACTGTAGCAATTTGATAGCAGATATTCTCAATCATGTGTAAAAGCAATGTCTTCGTTTCAAAAACACTCGGAAATACGGCATAGATAACAGCAAATTATTAGAGGGAGGTTTACTGCGGCTTGGACAACCGGATAGTATATCACCCCAAAGCAACTACGGAAAACAAGCGAAAGGGGGGATTGCGCGCTTAAGTCCTCTGTTTATACTGCTCTCACATTGCATGTCTTTAATAAACATTATTAATTTGGCAGTAATCTTCATGGCAGCCCTGTCAGCGGTACATTACCAGCTTTTAGTTCCGCGGACCTTAACCATTTAAATTAGCGGCTTTTATTTTACGAACGTTAGAGTTCATCTGTCAATACATTAGATAGCCATGATAATGATGTACCTTTTTGTTGAAAATGTGCATAATGATCTCTATGTCGGTAAGTTTGGTCTAATAAACGAACTTGAGCAAGTCGTTCCATCGACGCCTTCTGGTGATGCAGACGTTGTATGTATGTATAAAATCACAAGCGGGATCTAGGCAAAGTGCAACATAGTAAAAGACTATACGTGGGCTAAGATACTGTCCAGTCAAGCTGGCGTCAAAACTGTTGAAGATCAAATGTTAAACCCGGCTTCTAATGATAAATTGATTTACCACCAGTAGCGAGCTGCATGCTGAAATACGCTGGAGTCTAACTAACATTTCCATTTCTTTTTTTCTTATCTGTCTAGGCCCGCGAAACCTGACAATATCTTAGCCCATGTACTATCTATAGCGTGCGGAACTTTGCCTGGATTAGGCCTGTCTTCAGACAAATCGTGTACATTAAGACTACAGGGGTCGTGTAAGTAAATCCGAGATCACAATGAAACAAACAGCCTGTTTGTGTGGGCTGCCGTATAGATAAAATAAGTGTAGTTATAACTACCGAGGATGAGTTCTATATACTCGTTAGATTTACATTAAGATTAACATCGTTACAAGAATGTTCGTGCCTGTCTATCTCCAAACAAGAATTTCTTGTCATTAAAATGACAATGGGGAAATGGTGTTTAGCTTGCTCTGGAGTACAAGTTTTACCTTGCCACCAGTACCTTCCGTCTAGAACGGTTCGCCGATGGTCTCTAATGTAAACTGGTAATATCGCTATCAGCTACGAATAAACAGGTAGGACGAAAAATTGTCGGTTTTACTATGGCACCCGAATAGAATCTGATTACGCGCTGGTCTATGTTAAACCCTTGATGGAATTTAGTGGAAAGTACAAAAATTTATATATCCAAGTGGATGTGACCAGGTTAAATGACCTCTCACTTTTATGGAGTTTTATGCTAACTTGGGTTTTACATCACCAAAAATATTATCAATGAACAATGAATAAAATCCTCTTTAAAAAATAACGGCATGAGTAACTGTGGGCTAACTTCCCGTACACTCAAACAATCAGCATCATTATCAGAGACAGCATAACACCGGTAGCATATAGCGCATGCTTAACTGCCATACAACCACGAAAAAATCCTAAAAGACGAGAAAGTGTGGGAATGAAACAGCTACGGATTCTATGAAACAGTAAGTACAAACAAACTGGGATTTTCTGAGGAAACCATTGAACGGTCTGAGGGACTATAAGGTTAAATATGCGTCAGGTGAGGGGTTAGCCATCTATAGTAAGCTGAGGACACCGCTCAAATGGGAGATCAGAATCATGTAATGCAAAAAGCTGTTAACGACAAGGCAAGTAATCATTATGGCATATTGCATTCAGAAAAAGGAGATGCGATGAGCTGTCAATGTATATTACGCTCAACGAATGTTAGAACCAGAGGTCATCCAATGAAGAATGGCTTAGCAGCTTGCCGCGAAGTGCATCTTATCCATAAGGATAGTGAACCCTTCTTGCAACAGTCTTTGCTGCACGGATGTGCAATCGCGTAATATTTATGTACTGCGCAACTGAAGCCGTGCTAAAGCGATTTGTCATTGGTACTCAGTTGCATGCGGAAACACGCTGGAGTCTCACGACCATTCCCCTTTTTATATCTATCTAGGCCTGGGCCACCTGACAGCATCTTATCAAACGTACAGTCTCTGATTGAACGGCACTTTGCTTAGATCATGCTTGTGATTTCATACATGCTTTGCTGCTAGTATGAAAAAGCAGCACAAATGTGCAGTTGACAAATGCTTGGCAGCAGTTAAGAAAATAAAATCAACCGGTAAATGAAAACCGTTCTTTCGAATGGCGATTATGTTAATTCCTGGGCAAACATCTACCGTCTACACAGGAAAAGAAAATCACATGTGGCGACATTACAAAAACAAGCTGTGAACTATAAATATTTTTATTTTTGCTTCCTGGATAGCCCTTTTATATTTTGCATATCGATTCACCCAATTTTATGTTGCAAGACACCTATCTGTCACCAAGTCTGTGATACATGATGTATATGAAGGTAATGGAAAAGAAATACTTGAGACAACTCACAGGTGTAGTAGAACATTCCGATATGAATTCTTCGATATTTGTTTGTGATGAATCCTTTGAATTAAAATCAATATCATGAATATGTATAGAAACAACAGAAAGCATTTTGTGAATATCAAAGCGAGCCCATGCTATGCACGTCATTACTATCAAAAGGCGGGCAAATATTTGACAAAACGCGCGAGAATGTAGCGTGTACGTGTTGTAAGTACATAAACACAGCTAATTAGTTCCCATAATTATTCTTTGAGAATTTATTTCAGTCGATTGATTGTATGGAAATCGTGAAACGATTGGTTATTTAGATGTCAAGCTGGTAAATTATTTTAACAAACTCTGAAAGTGGAGGGCGCTCCTCATAATCATTTACCTGCAGAAATTCTAGACGCTCTTTTGGCTTATCGGCCGCCAAAAGTCTTGTGCCTACTCGAGTGAAGTGAATCAGAAGTGGCACAACCAGAAAATAGAACTTCGAGGTCCAAACTCGCTGATGAAACTTTCCGTCAAGTCCTCAATATATCGGTTTTATCTTCTAATCATTATTCATAAAAGATTATCCAAAATCTGATCTACTGCAAAGGATAATGCATGGATTGTGCAAACTATAAGAATATTATTACCTCTAATTTTTTTACTAGAAACTACTTTGAGTCAGCGAAAAACGAAGAGCAAATAGATAGAAAACGCAATATAAAATGAACGTTTTAGGAAGAGCAACTCATGTTAAATAAACGTGTTATTCATGCAGAGAAACTATTCGAGTGATTTGAAAAACATTGTCACTCCTTCTAAGAGCATGGATTATAGTTTATAACAGAATTTTAGATGGAAAACTAACCTCAACAACTGATTCGCTGACATCAGCTGATTCCAATTGAGCGCATGAATTTCTACAAAGTTATCGAGAAAATGTAACATACTGCTGATTACGCTCTACTTCCGTATCATTATTTTCCCAGTTTAAAATCGGGGGTAAGACCCCGTTCTGCTTCACGAACGCGACGACTTCATTGTTGGCCTTCTCTAACTTTGAGATCCGGTCATAAAGACTATCAATTTTTAGCCGTTGTTCTTCGAAAGCTAATTTAAAATTTTCATAAGGGTCTGATGTGGCCATATGGATGTTATATATATTTGGGTCATTTTTTAATGCTAGAAAGCACACATCGATTGCCGGTTAAACAAAAATTTGAATTTCCGCCATATACCTTATTTGAGTTAGAGATCAAGTTAAATCGCTTATATAAAATTTCTGCATCTTTTATTAAAAAAACATAAATTTATTGTCTGTGAAATGTGTCATATCATTATTTTTCCTGACATAAAGGTGTTTTACTATTCTTTATGAATATCAATTCCAGCTTCAGTTCAGTTCAGTTTGCAGTCTGGTTCCCAAGGGTTGTCACAGCCGGGGGTGGTGGTGGGGATAAGCTCCCGCTACCTACAAAATGCTTCCATACGGCGTGCGTCTCAAATAGCCTCTGACAACCGAAGCCAAATTCCTGGCCTGCTGGTGGCGGAACTGCTTCTACTGACAGGAGAAGGGGCGAAGGCGGGTGACTGGCGCCTCAAAACCAGTTCGCTTCGGGTAGATGGAGCTCGTCAGCCTGGGAGGGCAGTCCATCTAGGGGATGGAAACCCTGATTTCAAACATCCGCCTCCCGCGGATTACACAATCACAATACTCCGCCGGTCCAAAGCCCGTCTGCAAAAGGAGGAGGGTTAGACGCGGGGTCAGCAACCCCACTCTGTAAAACATCAAACCGCTACTGAAACCAAAGCAACATGTCATACCAAAGTAACATCTTCATGCTTGAATCGAGAAGAAACCTCATCTGAGGTAAAAATGAAGCAAACTGACGAAAGCCCACCGGAAGCCAGTCAGCAGATGAATCTTCTGTCGATGAAAACAACAACAAAGATTGCCACATGAAACGTCCGTACGATGTATGAGACCGGAAATGCTGCACATGTCGCGAAAGAAATGCAAAGGTATGGTATACAACTGCTGGGAATATGTGAAAGTAGATGGAATCGATCTGGTATGTTGGTTTTTGACATCTGGGGAACGGATTATTTACTCACGTCATGAAGGCGAGAACCATAGTCATTCAGAAGGCGTCGCCATTATGATATCCCCAATAGCTGCAGGCACTCTCATTGGATGGGAACCCGTTAACTCACGGATAATCACCGCCAGATTCAACTCCAAGTGGAGAAATGTGATGGTAATTCAATGTTATGCGCCAACAAACAATGCTAGCCCTGAGTCGAAAGAAGAATTTTACGTGTGATTGCAGTCTGTCCTAGACAAGGCACCCAAGCGAGATATCAAGATTTTGATAGGTGACATGAACGCGAAATTGGGTCCAGACAACACAGGGAGAGAATCTGTGATGGGTACGCATGCCCTAGGTGAAATGAATTAGAACGGTGAAGTTTATGCAGATTTTTGCGCGCTCAACGATCTGGTCATCGGAGGCAGCATCTTTCAACACCGGAACACCCACAAGGCAACCTGGACATCACCTGATAGTGTTACTGACAATCAAATCGATCACCTATCGATTTCACGAAAATGGAGATATAGTCTCCTTGATGCACGCGTAATGCGAGGTGCGGATCATGCTTCAGACCACTACTTTCTAACGGCCACAATTAAAATCAAGCTGAGAGCTTTCTACGAAACCGGCAGTCGCCTAGTGTAAAGTATCACACGCAGAAACTAAGGGAAGAGAGTATAAGAGAGATTTTCTCAATCTCACTGAAAAACAGATTCGAATCGCTCAACAAATTAACCCCTGAACTCCCAATAAATGAAAACTAGACCTCTCTGAAAGACTGTTGGGAAGACACTTGTAAGCACGTAATTGGCAGGCGGGAAAAGAAAGATAAAGAGTGGATCTCGAGTGAGACTTGGACATTGATCAACTCGAGAAGGCAGCTGAAACAACACATCCTCAGGTGTAAGGACACCAAGCAGAAAAACCAACTGATCGAGCAATACGTCTCCCTAAATAAAGACGTGAAACGTAGTGCCAGAAGTGACAAGAGGCGGTTCTATGAAATGCTGACAACGGAGGCGGAAAATGTAGCAGAAAAGAGAGACCTCAACACCGTCTAGAACATTAGAAGAACCCTATCATGAAGAAAAACACCTTTCGGCAAAATAGTAACGGATGGTAAAGGTAACCTTAGCAGTCAGGAATCGGCGCAAAGAAAGCGATGGATGGAGCACTTGAAGGAACTCCTAATTCGACCAGCACCTACTTCAGTCACTGACATCCCACCTGCAGCAAATTTGCTAGACGTAAACACCGATCATCCCGGTCGAAATGAGATCCTTTTGGCCTTAAAATCGCTGAAGAATGGCAAAGCACCAGGTCCAGATGGGATTCCACCAGAAGCTCTGAAGGCTGATTTGGACACCTCAGCTGATATGTTACTTCCTCTGCTGCAGAAAATCTGGTCAGAAAGACGGGTGCCAGATGATTGGAAGAGATGTCATTTGGTCAAACTTCCGAAAAAGGGATCTTAGGCTATGCAAAAACTAACGAGGTATCATGCTGCTCTCAGTCCCTAGTAGCGTGCTTACACGCATCCTCCTCCTGCGTTTGCGCGACGCTATAGATCGAGTGTTACGACCAGAGCAATCGGGCTTCAGAAAACAAAAGTCTGGTATTGACCAAATTGCAACCCTCCGCATAATAATTGAACAAAGCATTGAATGGCAATCGCCTCTTTGCCTCAACTTCATTGACTTTGAGAAAGCCTTCAATAGTTTGGACCGCAAATTCATATGGAAGCTTTTGCCACACTATGGGGTCCCACCGTTGTACATGGACCTCATAAAGCAGCTGTATGAAGGTGCCTCCTCCTGTCCGGTAATTCACAACGGAGACTGACCGATCCATTGCAGGCGAGACTGGCGTCCGCCCCCCAGTATGCCTGTTTGCCCCAATGATTTTTTCTGTTGGTAATAGACTGGATAAAAATAAAACAGACAAGAAAAGGTGGAGAGGATTGCATCAATTGGAAGGAAATCCGAGCATATTTTTGAGGAATCCTGGAATGCTGAGATGTCTGCTTGATATCACGTGACCCCAACATCTCAGAGAAAGACCGACACTAGCACCCTTTGCTTCATATGCAGGCCACGCGTGAATACCGAAATCAGAAATCCGCCTCCGTCTGCTAATTGACTGAACACCCATCACTCACCATCATGTAAAGCAATTCCGCAAAATTTGGTCCACGCATTCGTCTAACCTCGGCAGCCTTGTTTCAATAAGTGGTGTCACGGATGAAGGCTATTCGTCCCTCCAGAATCGGCCAAGGCAAGATTACGCGTTCAATTTTAAAGCTTTGAAGCCTTGGGAGTCCGAAGGTTCTATCAATAACGTCACGAACTCCGTATAATTCAGAAGCAACGAATTCAGAAGCAACGTCAAATCCGTGCTACTATATGGATCGGAAACCTGGCGAGTGACCGCAAAGTCTTCTGGCCGCTTGCAATCATTCCACAATAATTGCCTTCGTCGAATTATTGGGGTAAATGGCCAGAAAAGATAAGGAATCAAGACCTGTGGCAGATTGCTGCTGAGGACCCGATCGCCCAGCAGATAAGTAGAAGAGAGTGGAGATGGGTTGAGCACACCTTGCGGAAACCATATGATGAAATCACGCGTCATGCTCTGGTATGGAACCCAATCGGG
>JACCGJ010008978.1:0-84990 GCA_013407085.1 Atriophallophorus winterbourni
TATGGGCTGAGGAACGCGTTTCCGAGCCCTTGAGCGATCAGTCCCGACCAAGTGCGACCTGCAAGGCAGCAGGGAGTTGCCAGAAAGAAGTGGTGTGCACCAACTAACCGTCTGTCAGACTCTGTTTCAGATTTTTCCTCCGAGTTTTCTCCCGAAGCCTTTCCCGTGATCGGGTATCCCACAAGGCATCGGAGATTTAAAATCAGGGTTTTCCTTCCCTTAGATGAAATGCCCTCACAGGCTAACGAGCTACATCTGCCCGAAGCAAACTGGTTTTCAGGCGCCAGTCACTCGCCCTCGCCCCTTCTCCTGTTGGTAGAAGCAGTTCTGCCGGGCTCGTGGAGCCACTCGTGCAGGCCAGAAGCTGGATTTGGTTGTCAGAGGCTATTTGAGACGCATGCCATATAAACAGTGGGAGCTTATTCCCACTGCCACCCCCGGCTATGACAACCTTTGGAAGCTGCGGTATAAAACCAGGTGATCGTTCCATGACATGACACAGGCCGGTATAAAGAAGCGCGCCGTATCATTAGGTTTAGTTTCAAGCATTCATTTGCCTGAAGTCCAAGCGATTCACAGGTAGGTTGGAAACCTTACGCGATTAGGCATCAAACCGAAGTCAGTGGTGCGAATGTAGTTTATTAAATGTTTTATCATCTCAAAAACAATGTTGCATCAATTTGCATGGGCTTTTTGGTTCGCATTCTCTTTATTTAAACGAAATGATTAATGCCCTCGCCATTAGATAGATATTGAGCCTAGCTTAAGTCGCGAGGAAACTCGAACTTTCTCGATAGATGTATGTATGTATGTATGTATGTATGTATAAGAGCGCAAGCCTGCCGCACAGTCCTAGACTGTACCTTGGCTAAGATACTGTCAGGTTGCCCAGGTCTATACAGATATGAGAAAGACAATATAAATGGCAGTGGGACTCCGGCGTGTTTCAGCATGCGGCTCACTACCGGTGGCCAATCAATATAGCACGGCGTTAGGCGCACAGAACAGAAGTACTGTACAATTGCACATCCGTGCAATCCTCCGTACCTCGGCTATGAAATCCGGCTGTACCGCACAGGTCATGCTGTGCATCGTTGATTTTGAACTGCAAATGGGATATTACTGTAATCGGCCTCTATCTTTTGCCTGAATTCGTCTGTAGTTTGACAATCGTTAGACCAACTCGAGTTCTATTGCACACATCGACCATATCTGCTTTCCATTTGTGATTTCAAACTGGCACACTTGCAGTGGGTGCCTATAGGTTGTTATGAATGTAATACTGTCAACATACTTCTTAGCGATAAAACCTTACCGCGTTCTCGGCTACTACTCACAATGGCGTTGCTACATGGGCTGTCCAAACGCAGCGAAAACACGCATATTCTACTATTCGTCAATTATATCGATGTAACGGATGCGCAATTCTGTAGTACTTCTGTGCTGCGCAGTTATCATCTTGCTAAATTAATATGCCACCGGTGCTGAGCTACACGCGGAAACACTTTGCAGTTTTATTTTTTTATTTTAGGTTACATTTCTTATATATCTCTAGGACTGGGCAGTCTGGCGCTGGTTGGCCCACGTTTTACGGATGCCGAACCACCGACTTCCGAAACAGATTCTTTTTGCGACGCCACATTTCGATTGGCATAAATGTCGTGGTGGCCAAAGCGTCACGTGGCATAGGTAGTTAAAAACCCTTAGTAGTAACCTTTTCAAAGTGGGCGCAGCACGTATTCAAGGCTGGTGGCCCGCTATCAGATATCACAATGCCTAGTTACGCTCCAGGATATGTCCCGAAATCGTGTTCAATGGCGGTCCTGCACTAACCATCTTGGAGTGTTTGCTTAACCTTGTATGTTGTCAAGCGGAGTGACGAGAAAAGCTTGTTATGATGCATGGCAGTGAAAGCGGCAAAGAAGCTGTCATGCTTATGTCGCTCTACTCGTTCAGAAAACTTGTTTGAATGCATGTTAGATTCGAAGTGTAGGCACCTCATCTCCGTTTGATTGTGCTTACTCTATAGAGTCTCTATAGAGTCCCACCCTTCCCCATCTTTTAGGATTTTGCTTTTTCATGGTTGTGTGGGAGTTAAGCATTCGGGACATGCTACCGGTGTAATGCTGTCTGTAATAATGATGGGCAGTCTGGCAGTATCTCAGTTCACGTACAGTCTATGACCGTGCGGCACTTCGGGTACGTGCATACACTATTATAAATCACATTTTGAAATATTTCCAACTCTTCGTAAATTCTCCGACAGTATTTGTTTTGTCGCGATTTTCTCCTCGTTGATTAGATTTCTTCATTATTTTATCTGACTCTCATCACCCACTTTACTATACGATTTGTGGAACGCGTGAATGGTCTTGTAAATGATCTCAGCCGCATTACGTTGAATAGAAGCCTTCAGTTAATTGTTGCGAGTTTAACATTTAAATGCACGTGGACATTCGGATTACCTAGTGCCCACATAACGATAAAAACGCAGGTGCTATTTACACGGCCCTATTATGGTCACTTCGAGATTTTGGCTATCGCAAGACTTCAACGTTTTTTAATGCATGCTTTCAATGTTTTTCTAGGTCGCATATTCCTGAAGCGCTTTACTGCATAAGGAAATATAAATGGCTTTCGGAGTTATTGCCGTGGCGTATATCGTCGCATTGATTTCTACTATTATTCTTATTTTTCTTACAATTTTTCACGTAAGTATTTGTACTGTGCTAAATTGGCAGGTTATCTCATTTGATGAATTGAAAACAGACTACAAGAACCCTGTCGATCAGTGCAAGAGTCTCAACCCAGTTCGTCATATTGAAAACTTAATCTTTCAGCTTGTTTTACCAGAATATATTGTTCATGGTTTTTTCACATTGGCATTTATTCTCACGAGACAAATTGGCACTGCGATCTTCAACATTCCACTTTTAGCGTACCATGTGCACAGGTAATCAATCTCTTGTTAATCCTAAATTCTCAGGTACATGCACCGACCGGTGATAAGAGGCCACGGCTTGTATGATCCAACCACCATAATGAATGTTGATGAGTTAAACAAAGCTATGCGAGAGGGATGGGTCAAGCTGGCGTTCTATATAATATCGTTTTTCTATTATCTCTACGGGTACATGTCGTGTTTATCTCATATTTACGTTCTAGTATGATTTACACTCTGGTTACTGATTGAAGGAATTGATGTTCAGACTATTCTTTGTTTAACGCTATGTAATCGCTATCATTTGTTCCAAATAAATGCTGCTATCATCGTTATTTTTTCCCTTTACATGTCTTGCGCTTTCTAATCGACTGTTATTTTAGCATGTCGCTCATTTGTGCTTTATCGAACGAAGTCCCTGAACATCCTGTTATTAGTCCCCGTTCCGGCCATATATTTGAAAGGCGTCTGATCGAAAAATATCTCCAAGAAAATGGCACGGATCCAATTGATCAACAACCGTTAGCTCCAGAGGAGTTGATAGATATAAAAGTCTCTCCTTATGTCCGTCCAAAACCTCCTTCCGCAACGTCAATTCCTGCTATTCTGAAGACACTGCAGGTATATTTTGATTTCGTCATTGCTTTCAGGACGAATGGGACGCAGTTATGCTTCAATCGTTCACTCTCCGTCAACAACTTCAAACGGCACGTCAAGAATTATCGCATGCGTTATATCAACATGATGCTGCTTGCCGTGTGATTGCCAGGTTTGTTTTTATCCACGATTGATTTGTTGAATTTTTGAAGCTAGTCAAATTTGAACTTTTTTATAGAAACGAGCACAATGACCCGTATTTATAGTTCACACTTCTCATGTATGGTTGTATATTTTATTATGTTGCTCATTGTCATTAACAAGCTGCTTAATCTGAACCAACTCACAGTTCGCAATCATACATCATCACCAGCATAAACAGCATTACACCATACAACCATGATAAAAGTCTTAAAAGATGTGAAAACGCGGGACTTGACAAGCTAAGGATTCTATAGGAGACTGAGCACAAACAATCTGGGATGAAGAGCCCACATCTCAAATGGAACATTCATTCAATCATGGTTTGTGAACGATAAGAGCGACATCACCACGATATTTTTCTTGTTACTTTTACAGTCATACATCATAACAAGCCTTCCGCGTCACTCTACTTGTCAACACAAGGTTGAGCAAACACTCCGAGAAGATGCTTAGTGCATGGGCATATCCTAAAGCTTAATTGTTGCTGTTGTTGGCCTCCTTTGATCGATGTTGACCATGTTGTACAACACAGTCGCAAGAATTTTGATGTTACACAGATTTTCGAATGCCTGAACAGTCCGATTCGGGAGAAACAATATCTTCTGCAGCGCTTGCAACGATGGTATGGTATGAATGCACAAGCCCGATCCAGGCAAAGTGCCGCACATCCGGCGACTGCACGTGGGCTAAGATACTGTCAGGTTGCCTAGGCCGAGACAGCTTGCAACGATAGGCAGATTTCGGTCTTTGGGCGTCAGTTGCACGCCGTCCAACAGCCAAGAGCTGTATCTGCTCCTCCTCAGCTTGCAGGCGACGCTTTACACAATGCCTCCAATGTGTGTGTTCAAGAACAAGTTCTTCCCAACTAGCGGGGTCAGTGCCAAGAGCTTTCATAATTAACCACTGCGATATCTGTCGCGGGAACCTCAACGCGGAAAACATGCTGTGCCATGTTTAACAAAGTTTTCAGTTCTCTTTTTAAGCTGATACTCCGTTTGTTATTAGCTACTGGTACTACGAACCTGTTATAATAAGCTCGATTTGTTATTCGCCTGTGTTCAAACTGATGGTACAACGCTCAGAGAATAGGATGCCATACTTCCCGGTTTATATAGTTACTCTTAGATCGATGCCTACTATGGATCTATATCTCAAGCACATACACATTCATACCCTTGATTGAATATCCACTCCGATTTACTGGTGATGATCTCTTTCACAATGTTTACGGCAATATGCAGTAACTGGCTGTTCATCACCCATTTTATGGTATATCCGTGCATTTCGTTTAATGACCAACTTTGTCGTTTGCTCTTCCCCAGCTTGAAGCTAACGTTTTAAAATGTTTTCACAGAATGCTCGAACGCGAATCCCTCTTCGTCGTAGAGAATATCGATAATCTATTTTATCGATCCGTGCTATTTTCAAGCTTCCTTTCCTTCATAAATTGAGAGCATTTAAGTTCCGTTCGTATTTTGGGCTAACAATCCATATTTCACTGCATTTAGCTTGTCATTGCATTTCAAATGACCTAAACAGCAACATTAGATACGAAAAAATAAAACGTTGAGTCTGCAGCAACTTGATACATCGTTTCCCGTGAGTCTATATTATAATGTTTATTTTGAATACAAGAGCTATTACATGGCTGCACGTTTGTGAACGTCGCTAAATCTAGTGTTTTTCATGTGGTCATTGAGTTTAATTGTTTGTAAAACCACATCACGTTCCCCTGGGCAACCTGACAGTATCTTAGCCCACGTGCAGTCTCTGACTGTGCGGCACTTTGTCTGGCTCCAGACTTGTGCTTCATGATGATGATGATCACGTTCCCCAGAATTCTTAACTAGTGCATGAAGTCACTGATCCGAGCACTCTTTCAGATTAAGCCCAAAATGATGTTAGTCGTTTACTAACTTTTCCGACTTTCATTGGTTGCCTTTAAAGATTAACAAAAGAAGTGACAGCCGCTCGAGAGGCGTTGGCTACTCTGAAACCTCAAGCTGGTATAATGGCACCTACGGCAAATGCTCCATCGAATCAACCTTCGGCCACTCAACAACCGATGGATGTATCAGGCGATGCCTCCACAGTTGACAGTAGCCAGGTAGGATTCTTTTTCTACACTTCATTTTTTAAACATATCATTGCTGCCACCTAAATCCCAATTTGGCGTTCATCCAAATGCTTCGATTACCATGTGTTATTTTAAGCGTCACCTCAACTGATTCCATATCTTTATTCTCTATTTCTTATATCTGTCTAGGCCTGGGCAACCTGACAGTAATATCGCCCACGTGTAGTCTCTGACTGTGGGGCACTTTGCCTGGATCAGGCTTGTGTGTTCATACCATCATCCATGTCATGTAGGCTTAGTTATCTGGTAAACTGATGCGCAATTGTGCAGTAACACCGCGCTAGATGGATTTGCCAAGGGTACTGATCTGCATGCGGAAACGCTGCAGACACGACAGTATCTCATCCCATACAGTCTGACTGTGCGACATTTCGTCTGGATCCCTAGACAGAAGAAGAGAAAAATCAACAACAATCTGCTTAGTCTCGTTATTTCTATTACATGTGAAAATACAGCTGATTCGTAACGCTAGTCTTCGTTAAGATTTTGGTGTCTGCAATTAAGAATTGATGGAACGCGAATTATTTTCACGTGAAAATGCATCGATCGGATTTCCAGTTAATTGTTTTCTATGTATGTAGTTACTATTTATTTATGCCATTACAGTTACAAGAAGAGATGGGCATTAGTGATGCGGTTATCACCCTACTCCAAGAACGCGCCAGTCATCTGACATCTGAAAGAAAACGTCGAGGGAAAACGGTCCCAGAAGGTTTAGCCAAGTCCCGTACGATCTCTGAATTTCAACAAGTGGCCAGCCACGTGGGTGTGCACTCGGCCAGTATGCCCGGAATCCTATCAATCGATATCAACAGGGCTTCCCCTGATCGAATTGTCACCGGTGGGAATGACAAAAATGCCGTTGTCTTTAACCTATCATCATCACAGGTACGTTTATCGGACAGAAAACTGGAATAAATGTTTTTTTGAATAATAATTCACGTGTCTATTTCACTTCGTTCACACAAGGTGGTTTCAATCCTCCGTGGACATACAAAGAAGGTTAGCAAAGTTGTTTACCACCCGTCCGAGGAGTTGGTGTTCACAGCGTCTCCGGACACAACTGTACGTGTTTGGGGTGTGGAACAGGGGCAGTGTGCCAGTGTGATTCGTGCTCATCGGGGAGCTGTGACCGGCCTCAGTCTACACGCCACCGGTGATTATCTACTCTCTTCGAGTATCGATGGCCAGTGGGCGTTCAGTGATTTGCGCCACGGAAAGGTACTGGCGCGCGTTTCAGCTGTCGACAAATCCGGAACTCAACAATGTAAGTACTACACATAGTATACTTGAGAGCCAATCTGGCTGCACGACTCACTGTCGCATCCTATTTACTATTTCAAGTGGCTAGAAGTAGTTTGGTGTGCTAATAAAACTTTGCAGATAGTCCCACCTCATCGAATAGGAGATCCGGCTAATTGGATTCCCGCCGCATTTGCACATTCGTGAAAACGAATAAACGTATAAACCTTCCGACTTGTTTATTTTACAGCATTGACCTGTGCTCAATTTCATCCTGATGGTCTAATTCTTGGTACTGGAACAAACGACGGTGAAATCAAAATCTGGGATGTGAAAGAGCGCAAGAACGTAGCCAACTTTGGCCACGGAACCGGTGCCAACCAACCGGTTACCGCGATCGCCTTCTCCGAAAACGGATACTACTTGGCCACCGGGGCTGCTGACGGCCAAATAAAACTGTGGGATTTGAGAAAATTGAAAAACTTCAAAACACTGGTGCGTTCCCATGTTCTCTTTAGAATCGATATTTTGTCATTGGTACTAACGTAACCGGCTAGTAAGTTTTGTCTGCAGGATGTTTGTATATTGTCCCATTAACTAAAACGTTACGAAATCTGATCACCATGGATGGCATTGTACGGTAGCAGTGCACGAATGTACAATTGTACAGTATTTTAGCTAACCCGAATTGCCACCGGAAACACTGTATTCCGTCTTTACTTTTTATATAGGCCCGGACAACCTGAGAGTATCTTACCCCACTTGCACTCTCTGACTGTACGGCACTTTGCCTGGATCAGGCTTGTCATTTCATACATACGTCTGGTATTTGCTGCCTGCACTTATAATAAAACATGCGTTCAATTAAGTTTTGTGAACGAGTAGAGTAACATAGACACAACATCTGATGAAAAAAGAAGAGGAAATGTTCTTCTTTCTTCCTAATATCTGTCTGCACGGATGTGCAATCGTACAGTACTGTTGTGCTGTGAGGCTAACGCCGTGCTAAATTGATTGGCAACCGGTAGTGAGCTGCATGCTGAAACACGCTGGAGTCTCACTACCATTTCTATTTCCCCCCTCATATCTGTCTAAACCTGGGCAACCAGACAGTATCTTAGCCCACATGCAGTCCCTGACTCTGCGGCACTTTGCCTGTATCAGGCTTGTGATTTTACACCAGCGCAACATCTTGTGGAATTCACTCCCATGCATCGTAGCAAGCTTTCCTCGCTACTCAACCTAAAAAGATACATGATTACGAAAGCACTCCAGGGTGTTTATAGCCAACACGCTGCTACTATCCATTTCGCTTTGGATCTAAGCTTGTTGACAGCATCTCAGTCACACATGCAGTCTATGATTATGCAGAAATCTGCCTGAGGTATTTGATCGTTCATCCCTCCGTTGTCCGTTATCTTTGATTCACCAAACAGCCTATACAAGCTTTATGGAACGTTTGATTTAAGAGCCGTTGTCACTTTTTTTGTGCCCCAGCCTGTTTGTCATCAGCATGATGTGATTCAATTCTTATACCACGTCAGCAAGTTTTTTTATTACGCAGTGTGTACTTAAATGTTAACACTATCTTACAAGATGAGTTTGATTAAAAATGTGTCGTAAATTGCTAAACTAATTATAGCCAGTAAGAGAGTAATGGAGTGAATACTCGTGATAAAGGATTGTTCTGATTGGGGATTTCTTATTCTAAATTTTCAGACCCCCGGAGAAGACCAGGCATCAACTTACGAAATCTACGACATGGAATTCGATCAGTCAGGTTCTTATTTGGGTGTCGCCGGCTCCGACGTTCGCATTTATCTGTGCAAGCAGTGGGATCAACTGGCTTCGTTCAATGACCACACTGCACCGGCGACAGGTTGTAGATTCGGAGAAAACGCAAACTCGTTCATTTCCGTCAGCTTGGACCGTTCGGTCAAAGTATTCAGTGCATCATAAGTTGGACTCGATATTGCTGTACAATTTTCTGGTTTGCATTTGTGTTCCAGCTATACTGGGACTATCATTTTATATGTTAAAATATCAACTTTTGGTTAAAAATTAGTTTTTTTGCATGACACGGTGTGGTTTAGGTCTTCATCTATTTGTTAGTTGATACTGCACCTGATCGTGCGCATCGATTTTCTACAGAAACTGTTGCAGTGGTCAGACACAACGAAATGGTATTTCACTGAATGCCAAAGTTTTAGCCAGAAAAAATTAAATACCAGTGATATCTGATGCGCAAGCTATGCACTCAACAAAGGATCATACCCCAATTTAATGACAGAGATATTTGATCTAAATCGTTTTGTTATTCAATCACAATGTGTGTGGAGATTATATAGAATTTTATTTTTGCGAATGTTACCAAATAAAAACAGAAAATCATGACCAGGTTATTCCGGGGCCTCAATAGGTTCTGTACACAACCAGGATTCTTCAACAATCTCTCTAACTCTGTGTTCATATTGTCGTTTGTTCTCCTCGAAAAGTTCAGCTGCGGAAGCATTGGCTGGGGAGTTCGGGTTGGGATCACCGAGGAGTGATTGTATGGATGTCAGGATTGCACCGATGTTATAGGATGAGGACCACATGTTTTGTAGTATATCCAGACAAATGCTGCCGTCCGCGTAAACGTTAGGATGAAACATTTTAGATACAAAGCGGACGATTGGTGGAACGTTGGGATAGTTTTCTGTGAATTCCATCGTCAGTTTGAATATCCCGTCTGCGAAAGGAGTGCCATCTGCACCAAGGATGACTGCATGCCACTTTAGTATATTATTGTCCAGTGGAACAGCGTAGACGTCGGGTGGGGGGTCCAACTGAATTTTCCGAAAATCATTCATTAAACGGCGTCTAGCTTTAGTAGACATCGAGTCTGGAAAAGATTAAGTGATCGTAAGCAATGCTATTGGTATTACTAAATATGCGAATCAAAGCTAATAATAAGCTGGCTGGAGGTATCAGCAACCTCGATTCACCGGTTAGGTGTCCAACGGGGATAGCTGAGAAACAAACTGAGTTTCGTTTTGCGATGGTGTGTGCCTCCACGACCCACTGAGCTATACTGGGCCAGCAAAGCTAGTCCTATTAGGAAGGTCGATGGATTGGGGGGCTTTGAATTGATCGCGTTTTGTTAAAACTTATTATTAATACTTTAAATATATATATCAAATTTTTTTCATCAACTGATTAATGATGGACAGTACAACAAAATATGACGTGTGCTTTATAAAAAAATATCTTCAATATGATCATGAATTGCATGGACTAAAATCTTTTGTCAAATCCATTCGAAACAAATTGAAAAGGATTCATCTGAAAAAAGTTGGTAAACGGAAAAAACGTCGTGCAGGTTGGAAGGTTGCTCTTCGACAAACAGAAATAAACAAGATGTCCTTTCCTATCGTGCCTTCATGCAATATTCGGTCACTGGGGAAAGTTACCCGAGGTTGGGTGTGTGACATTAAATAGCTCAAATTATTACCGTTGCGGTGTGTTCATGTTTCAAGTATCTTGGCTTCACGCTGAAATCGATCACTGTTTGACCTTAATTGAATGCTTCAATTATTCGTGAATGCAGTTCAAGGAATCGTGGAGGCGGCATAATTACTTATATTAAGAAAACTATGGCACCGAGATAATAACATTTCTTGTTTAGCAGTTGAGTGTAAACCACGCTGTTCACTTTCTTATAAAACAATACCTATATACCTCCAAACTGCTCATGTTCGCTTACATATGACTTTTCGAATTGTTCTCGAATTGTTCTCAAGTGAAACCTCACTATTATTTTAATGGGTGGTGACTTGAATAGTGTAGATACTTCTTGCATGCAAGACATATCTTTGACAAATGTAGTAACCTTTTTTTAGTTAGAGGTGCTGCTCCACTCGACTACTTTTTCGTGGCAGATGCAACGCTTTTTTCTGCGATTGCACGTGCACCTATTGCTGGAACCGACCACAGTGTTATCAAAGTGATGCCAAAGATTTATGGGAAAGTTATGCGCAAGACACTTTGTCGTTCTAGAGAAAGTAAAGTTTATAGGAGGCGATGAGATTGAGATAATATTGAGGCTCTGCAACTGATGGTTTATTCAACAGACTTTTCTCAGTGATGTATCGTTTGAATGCGATGCAATCACAAAATATCTGAATTTCCGATACATTTGCGGCCCAGTGGAAAAATCAGTATAAGACTCGAAATGTTCTCGTCAACTACACTTAAAAAATGCGCAGGCAAAATAGAGGGCTTACCGTAGTGGTAATAAGGTATTGACCAAAGAACCGACTAAGGTCATAAAATCTGAAATTAAGCGTTTCAGTCAATTGTACGTGAATTCACTGTTAGGTGAAAAAGACACTAGGTGATTATGGAGGGCTCTAAGAAAACTGCGCAGGTTGCCATGCAGCTAGGAAGATCAACTTTATCTGGATTTTGTTGGTGAAACACATGTGCATAGCAATCAGTAAACTTTAACATGCTCACAAGTAGATGACGCGGATTTCAGTATATCTGAAAATGATGTCCTCAAAATGCTGTGTAGCTTAAAAGTAAACAAAGCCTCTTGCCCAGATAGGGTAAATCCATTGGTACTTAAGCTATGTGACAAACCAATAGCTTTCATTTTCAACCGTTGTTTCTCTGCTGGCACCATTGCAAATGGTTGGAAGACTGCTAGGAATACACCGGTCCCCAGGAAAATTTCAGCCAATAGCATGCACTTCACAAGCCAGAAAAATCATGTAACGTTTGTAACATACTTGAAAGAAGAGTATCAATTATTTACCGCTCTAACGTTGATGCCGTTGTATGTCTAACCCACAATTCTGAAAGAGCTTGACAGTAAATCATTATCCGTCAAAGTTTTTTCTTCATTACACCAACGCGTTCTGCTCTGTCGATGGTGTTCAACTGACGGACCTACTCAAAACACGAGTCGTAACAGCCAAAATAATTAAATGGATATGTGGATACTTTTCCGATATGTTGAAATCAATAGGCTAAGCACTGCCTTGTTCCCGACTGAGAAAAGGGTTCTTCAAGGAGCGATTCTATCTCCCTTCTTTTTTCAGCATACCTGGAGGCGCTTCCAGGCACACTCAACTTTCACTTTGAAATACGCAGATGACGTAGTCATTGGATGTGCCTTACTCTTCAAACCCGCTCGCTGCTGCGTTAGATGAAATTACTACATAGTGAGAAGAGATAAGTTTATCTTTAAATCCAGAAGTGCTGAATTTATGTTCACTTATCTGCGTAGTGAATGTCGTGAAGCAAATTGCACTAGTCTTATTTTATCTAGAATTAAGTCCACAAACCTGACTCGAGGGAAATATTGACATATTGACCATATGCGACAACCTAACTTGGATTCATCATCTTAATACTTTACTTACTAAAGTCCACATGTTTTCTTTTTGTTTATCGTCTTTATTCTCTCGGCGTTAATTCTAAGCTAACTTCTCATTTCATATTTACTTGTATATCTATTACTCCGTACTGTTTTCCTGCTATTTTCCCAGCACTTATTTCAAAAGACTTCGCGTTACTCAAACTTTGTATTAGGATCATTTCACGCGCAAGCTCAATTCACTATGAGGATATTATTGAAAAATTTTAAAGCAGCATTTATCTTCTTGTGATGATAATTCAATGATAATTCCCGCCCGCTGCATGAGGATCTCCTTAAAAGTCAATATTCCTCAAAGACTCGTTCAAAATACAACATACTGCTTTATAGACCGTCATCATATCGTTTATCCGATTGCGTCACGATACCTTTCCAAATGGCGACTGCTTATTGAACAATTACTGTCTAATTAATCTCGTTAATATCATGTGTACATTTTCAGTGGATATTTTCCTTTTACGTGTAACTTGTACAGTATTAGTTGTTTTTTAACACTGTTCTGAAGCTGAAATGTAGAAAATTTTCGAAAAAAGCTTTGCCATTCTTCATATAGGTCAGATGAAATCCGCCTCAACCTAATACCTTGTTGTTCAGGCTTTTAGCAAAATTCTCCAGCTGGGTCCATTTAAGCTAACCCGCTTCTTTGGCCAAGACAGCCGCGTAGTATAGCTCCCACAAGAAATTCTGAAAATTCGATTTTAATGATATCCCGTGCTATCTGCTCACACTGCTTTCAATGACATCAAGCTGCATGCAAACTTTTATAATCACCGTTTTTCGTTTTGCAGTCCTTTACTGAGTATCCCTGACAGATGTGCTGTTTGTTTTCAAAGGCTCTTTTGAATACATCGCCTGCTCCAAATACCAGAGCGTCCTTCCGCTCGCGTGTACCATTAACCTTAGTGGCGTTCAATTTAAGGACTTTAACGCGCATCGGACAAGAGGTAGTCTTGGTTCGTACACATAATAGCCCTGATGTCGATGTACATGTTTTGTTGTAAACGCGCATACATAACTATAGCTCTGCTACACTATTATCTTATCCTTCTAACATACACAAGTCGTTCCAAATAGCCTGGTAAATGATTACTCCACGGTATCCGGTCAAGCTGTTGCTTTACTATGATACTGGATTCCAATAAACTTTGGCAGGTTTTGTGCCAGATAGATTGATGTTGCAATAAATCCAGCAACCTGTTTGTGATTACTGTCTATGGAGCTCTGAACTTGCCAAGGATTATTTCTATTGAAAATTACAGGAAATCATCAAGGAGTGACATCGCTATCTTAGCTGTGGACGACCATTTCTTGGGTTGAAGTTTCGGTATCGATTGTTATCGAAATTTCAATGGCAAAAGACTGCTTACCTTGTATAGTATAAAAAGACAGTACAAGACAAGCAGACAGCGATATACGACAGTATGGTATGAAAGTACAAGCCTGATCCAGGCAAATTGCCGTAAAGTCAGAGACTTCATGGGGGCTACGATACTGTCAGGTTGCCCAGGCCTAGACAGATATGAGGGGGAATAGAAGTGGTAGTGAGACTCCAGCGTGTTTCAGCATGAAGCTCACTACCGTTGGTCAATCAATTTAACACGTTAGCCGCACAGCACAGAAATTCTGCACGATTGCACATCCGTGCTTACCTTGTGCTCAAAGCACAGGCTTAATCTTACCAGCACCATCTTCTGCCCGTTGAAACGTCACTGTTACGTCAGCACACTCATTCACGCAAATCAGCCATATCGCTATCAGTTACTCGTGACGAAAGAGTGAAAGTTTGCCGCTCATACTAAAAAAATCGGAAGGTAGTTGAACGTGACCAGGCTTAATGACCCCGAGTTTCTATGGATGTGCAATCGTGCAGCACTTCTGTGCTGTGCAGCTAACACTGTGCTAAATTGATTTGCCACCGGTAGTGAGCTGCATTCAGAAACACACTGGAGTGTCACTACCATTGCTATTTCCCTTTCCCATATCTGTTTAAGCCCGGGCAACCTGACAGTATCTTAGCCCACTTGCAGTCTGTGATTTTACGGCACTTCACCTAGATCAGGCTCGTGATTTCATACATCATCTCAGGGTTTTTCAGGCCAACTTGAGTTTGCATCTGCCTCAAGTTAACGAAGAATGTGCCATTGAGCAATGGATTAGGATGCGATCCTCATTGAAAACTGCCGCGTTGTGTAGCTAAACGCTGAGTTTCTACAAATTCTTTACAACTAATGGAACGGTTGCTTTATGGTGATAGCATACATGATGCTTTAGGAAGGATTATAAAGAGCAAACTGGTTGGCAGTTTGAGGACCGTTTTAATGCTACAAAAATAGACTCTGCTGCGGCTGTAAGCAATTTAAAAAAACTGTCCCAACTCAACAGAACTAGTCGCAGCGGGTAGAAGTTAAAACCACTACCCTTGCAGTCGTGAGGTCGCAGGTTCGAGTCCCGGTGGCGAAATTATTTTCTGTAAATAATTCGTCATCGGATTTAAGACACATCATTTCTTCCAAATAGCTGAGAGCTTCACAGTAGTACCGTAGACTAACTCTGGTGATGCGCATCCAAAGTCCGGTTTGAACGAGGTCCGCATGCTCAGTAGAACCATCGGTAGGTGTTCAGTCCAGTTGCTTGTGTCTGGTTGAGTCATCAGGGATGCCTTTAACTGTCTGTGCATCCGTTCAACCATCCCATTTGCTGCGGGGTGATAAGCTGTCGTTCGGAATTTTTTCGTTCTGAGCAGCCTTGTAAGGTCCTGGAAAAGCTTCGATTCGAATTGCGCGCCGTGGTCTGTCGTCACGATTTCTGGTGTGCCGTAATTATCAATCCAGTGTGCGACAAAGGTTCTCACTATCGTTTCCGAATTGATGTCCTGGATGGATACAGCTACCGGCCAATGCGTGTATCGATCTACACGTCAGGCTGGCGTTTTGAGATTGGCATCGGTCCGACGATATCGATATGAACATGGCTAAAACTCATGCAGTTTTCGTCTTTCTCATATCTGTCTAGGCCTGGGCAACCTGACAGTATCTTAGCCCACGTGCAGTCTCTGACTGTACGGCACTTTGCCTGGATCAGGCTTGTGCTCTCATACAGACATCAAGTTCACGAAGAATGTGCCATTGAGCAATGGATTAGGATTCGATCCTCATTTAAAACTGCCGCGTTGTGTAGCTAAACGGTAGAAGTTAAAACCACTACCCTTGCAGTCGTGAGGTCGCAGGTTCGAGTCCCGGTGGCGAAATTATTTTCTGTAAATAATTCGTCATCGGATTTAAGACAGATCATTTCTTCCAAATAGCGTTGTCTAACTTCTATATCCCTCATCTCAATTTCAATTTTGTCCAAAGCGACAGAAGTTCAAACAAACCACTAGCTGATAATTGTTAATAAAAATCTTTTTAGTATGCCTACTAACAAACTACAAGTAATAGCAGGTGCAGTGCTCAAGGAAAGTTCCAGGTCTGATGAGCTGGATCCATTTTTTGATACGTTTCCTAATGACACTCACTAATGAGTTTTCCCACAGTTTCTTTTCTCAATCTCTGCAACCATTCGTGCACCGTTTCGCTGAACCAGCAGATGCAAAACTCAACGAAATGGAAATGAAGAGAAAATCAAGGAAGCGGATAAAATGGGAGAAGGAGATGCTTTGGAAGAAATCGAAATTAAGATAAGAGAGATAAAAGTTAGAAAATCCTATTTGGAAAAAAAGATGTGTCTTCAATCCGATGATGAATAATTTTCAGAAAATAATTCCGCCTTCGTGACTCGAACCTGCGACCTCAGGACACTAAGGCGAAGCACATGACCAATACACTACTAGCTCACTGACACATTGACTAAATTAAAAGTAGTTAAATAGACTTTTTATTTCAATGCTACACCCCTTTTCAGCCTAGCCAAAATTGGTAGTGAAGATAACGCATCGGGCAATCAGGCATCAATGAGGTGACGACGAAGCAGGTATTTTTTGTATCCATATCAGCGAAAAATATCGATAATATTGTAAAAAAAGTTATTCTATTTTACAGTAAATTCAAGCAATAGCGAAAATTCGTAGTGAAATTTTATCGGAGAGCGGGAAATACAACCAAGTTGAACGTACCGCGTAAAGGTCACGAAAGTCGAATAATTTTTAAATTGGCACAGGACTGTAAATGGCTGATAAGTCAATCGAGCGTAAAGAATTTCTGTCTGTGAAATACTTGATAGGAGCTCTCATTACTGCCGAAGTTTGTTCTTTGTTCTCAGGTATCATCGTATGCGATGACATGTCAGGTGTTCACAAGGCCGTCCTTCGGTCCCAGGTATGTTCAGTTCAGTTCAGTTTGCACAGGACAGTATGTGGCTAACGAGCCAATCGAGCGTCCAGAATTTCTTTCAGTGGAAAGCTGCAGAGAAGCAACCACCACTGCCAAAGCGATTTTTCTTATTGTGATTTCGATATCCTCGACGATCGCGCCGCCAAGGGATAAGCCAATCGAGCGTCCAGAATTTCCGTCTGTGGAAAGCTTCGAAGAAGCGCCCACCACTGCCAAAGTTGGTTTATTTTCCTCTTGTATCCTCGTCGTATGCGAAGGTACGTCCGATGTTTTACAAGCCGTCCTTTGGTCCCAGAAGTTTCTCTTCACCAAGCCGGTAAGAGGTTAGCTATGAAAAATTGGTGCGTACATTTAAAACATGACATTTAAAACGAGGCATTATATAACAGGATTTTTTAAATTGTGGTCAAGACCATATAATTTCAAAATGCACAAAAAATGGACAATTCTGACGACAGACAACCTGTATATTCACGGGAAAAAGTCTGGGAAAAGCCCAAGCAACAAGGAATCTAAACCCCTTTTGAATGCACCTATTGATGTGCAAGCTATTAGTTCCTCAGGCAGCTTGTTCCAGAAGCTTACCACTCTTTCACTGAAAAAGTGTTGCCTAAGATTCAGACGGCTGTGGTTTTTCGCGAGCTTCAATTTATGACCTCAAGTTGAGGGGTTGATCGCTGGAGAGAACAGGATTTGACAGCCCTCGTCGCCTAAGCCTTTCAGGATTTTGAAAGTTTCTATGACGTCACCCCGTAGACGCCGACGCCCAAGGGAGAAGAGACCTGAAGAAATTAGACGTTCTTCGTAGGGTTTCCCAAACATACCTTCATCCATTTTGGTAGCCTGTCGTTTGACTCTTTCTAATAGTAATATGTACTTCTGAAAGAATGGGCTCCAGGCTTGCACGCAGTACTCTAAATGCGGCCTGACAATCGCGGTATATAAAGGGATAAACACTTCCGACGTTCTACATGTCAGAACGGATTTAGGCCTAAAGAGTTCTCCTCTAGCTCGTTGTGCAGCGGTGGCAGACTGCGCAGCCCATTTGAAGTCCGCTGTTACGACTATACCCAAATCCTTAATCCTCTGAATAGATTGACAGTCGGTCAAACCATTATTCGCAGTTACTGTAATTCTGTCGACTGCTGCAGACAACAGATGACATTTACTATAGTTCAGAGAAAGATCCCAATCCTGCGACCATTTAATGACCTTTTTAATATCTGTCAACAAATCACCGTGATCACTGGATCCGGTGAATTTGACATCATCAGCATACATGTAGCATGGACATGACAACTGCGATGCCAGATGTGTAGTTTCGTCTTGGAAAAACAGAATAGTTTTGCCTTCACCAAGCCGGTGTGATGTTAATTTGTGCGTATATATAAAACGTGAAATTTAAATCTAAACATTATAAAATTTGATGCTTGTGCATTTTTTTCAAATTGTGGTACAAACCTTATAAATTTGAAATGAAAAACATTTTCATGTTCATTCTATCGACAGGAGATCTGTATATTCATTGAAAGAAGTCAGAGAAAGGCTCATGCCACAAGTTATCCAAACCCATTTTGAACGCACTTACTGATATGCAAGCGATTAGTTCCCCATTCTGCTGATTTCAGAAGCTTTCCGCTCATTTACTGACGAAGAGTTGCCTAAATTTCAGACGATGATAATTTTTCGATATCTTCATTGTATGACATCTAACCGAATGGTTATTCGCTCAAAAGAACAGGTTTCGACAACTTACTTACTTTACTTACTTACTTTTGTGCGGCTGGCTCCACGAGTGGATTAGCCGGCTTCATTGATGTCTCAGATCGCACCAGCCCACGCACGTCGATCGGAGGCGAGATCGTTGCAGATCGTGATCCAGTCTCGTTCCCACCTGCGAACTCCGTAGACGGTACGCAGACCCAGGGTGTCTACATCCTCTTTCACAGTTGACAGCCAGGTTTTCACTTGACCACCTTGCCGCCGACGCCAGGTGCGAACGGGTTTGGGGTCGAGGACGAGTTTTGGAAGTGCTGTGTCTGTCTTTCGGAGGACGTGGCCAAACCATTGCAGCCTTCGCCGTTGTATGTGAGCGGAAAGTGGAGATAGTCCGCTGCAACGCTCTCGTACGGCTGCGTTAGATACTCGGTCAGTATATCGGATGCCCAAGATTACCCTAAGGCACCAATGGTCGAACACTTCTAATGTGCGTACATCCTGTGACCTTAAAGGCCATGTCTCGCATCCATAAAGCAGTACAGGGCGGATCGCTGCTTGATAAACACGCGTCTTAGTTTTTAGGCTGATCCCGGGCTTGCGCCAAAGGGTGCCTTTCAACTGCAAAAACGCATTACGAGCACGATCGACCCTTAACTTCACTTCATCTTTCGCCTGACCATTGGGCAATATACTTGAGCCGAGGTATTTAAAGACTGGAACGTATTCGATCGGACAACCCTGGACGCGAAGTGGCTGGATGCCTGGTGTGTCGGAATAAAAAATGCCTTGGTCTTAGCCGCGTTTATCTCAAGACCGACTTTCGCGGCAGTGGCACTAATGCGGTCTAAAACGCTTTGCAGCATTTCGGTATTGTCGCCCAGAACGACTATATCGTCAGCGTAGTCAAGGTCGGAAATCCATAGATCCGTTGAAATTTGCACCCCTTGATACTCCTGTTAACGCCTGGTTCATTATCCAGTCTACGACATAGTTAAACATAACCGGCGATAGCGGGCAACCTTGCCTGACTCCTGTGTGCAAGTTAAATTCACGCGATTCTTCACCGTAGACACGAACCCGTGCCCTTGTAGAGCTGTAATAGGCTCTGATTAGGTTGACGAGCTTTAATGGAACCCCATCCGATAGCATGATGTCCCATAAACAACCACGGTCTACGGAGTCGAAGGCGGCGCGGAAGTCAATAAAGCAAGCTATCGTTTGCTGTTGATACCGTGCACGGTGCTCGAGGATCCTGCGCAAAGTAAATATTTGATCTACGCAACCCATCCCAGGGCGAAATCCACCTTGGTTAACTCTGGTGCGCAGATTTCTTTCGGCGGAGAACCGATTAAGCAGGAGCGTTGCAAACACTTTAGCAGCGGTGTCGATTAGACTTATTCCGCGGTAATTGGAGCACACAGATTTATCTCCACGTTTCGGCAGTGGTAGAATGATAGACATCCCCCAGTCTGATGGGAAAACTTCCGTCTCCCAGATCGAACAAAACAGCCGATGTAGCGGAGATAATAATACGTCGGCACAGGCTTTAATAAGTTCAACGGAAATTCCGTCCTCACCTGGCGATTTACCATTCTGCATTCGTCGTAAAACACTTGATATCTCGTATTCTGATGGTGCCTCGCAGTTGACCGGGTATTCACAGCTATTTATCGGGGAAGTGAATACTGCATTGATAGATGACGGGCGGTTCAGTAGCTGACTGAAGTGCTCAACCCACCTATCTATCTTTTGATGAAGGTCAAATATCATCTGTCCTGACGAATCTCGAAGGTTCGTACAAAAACCACAGCTTCCAGATGCTCTGCGAATCAGGCGAAACAGTCGTCCAAAGTCTCCTATACTTGCTGCGGCTTCCATTTCGGATGCGGTTTCTGCCCAATATAGCTGACGATCCTTGCGGGCTGATCGTGTAGCAGCTCTCCTAAGGAGGCGATAATCAGATGCACCATGCATTCGGGCGTCTCTTGCCCGGGCAGAGAGCTCGATGGTGTTCTGAGAAATCCAATCTCGTCGGCGACGAGAGGCCGTGCCTAGGGTTTTTAGTGCTGCAGTCTGAGTAGCGGTCTTCAGTCTGGACCACTGTTGTTCGACTGATGCATCACTCCCATCCAACCGCTCAGCGATATCGTCAATGAGCTTCTTACGTTGGGTCGGGTTTCCTAAGGCTTCCAAGTTTAAGCGCTTCCTAGGAGTTTTCCTTTGGCGGTTAAGCAGGCGAAGTCGGAGCTTTGCGCGAACAAGTGTGTGATCGGTGCCTGCTGCGTTCCCTGTTTCGGCTCCACGATAGGACCTACAGTCGAGCACCGAAGACATCCAACGTGCGCGAATTAGAACATAATCGATCTGGTTCGCCGTTCTACCATCGTTCGAGTACCATGTGACCAAGTGTTTTTTAGGGTGCTGGAATTTAGTGTTACAGACGCATAGGTGATTGTAGGCCGCAAACTCGATCAGTCGATCGCCATTCGCGCAGCGCTGCCCTAGGCCAAATTTTCCCAGGATTCGGTTTGTTGCGGAATCTGCTGATCCTGTACGAGCGTTCCAGTCACCAGCCACAACCAGTACGTCGTTTCCAGCAACTCTATCGACTACGGATTGAAGTTGGTTATAAAAATCGTCTTTTGTAGTTTGGTCGGCTGATAGGGTTGGGGCATACACCGAAACGACTGTTATATTCAAAGGGTGACCCCTCAGCCGGACCACCGCAATTCTCGGGGATACAGGCATCCATGACATGAGTGCTTGCTTAGCATGGTCGCTGAGCGCTATCGCTACTCCATGCTGACCAGATCCATCCTCGGGCCCACTATAAAAAAGCCAATAATTACGATCGACTCCGGGGACCTTGATCGATTTGGATCCGTGTCCGGGAAGGCGGACCTCGGAAAGACAAGCAACATCTACTTGGTAGTCCAATAAAGAGCGCATCGTGATTGCTTGACTACCAACGTCACGCAGTGTCCGTACGTTCCAACATCCCAGATAAAAGACCTTACGGATATTTATGGCCCCAGCTAGCTTACTTTTCACCCTAGCCGCTGGGAGAGCCAAGGGCGCGTCGCGTCTCGGGAACGCCGTAGCAGAGAGCTGAGATATACGTTGAGACATCGTCATGAAGTTTCTTGGGGATAGTGTACAAGTGATGTCCCCAGCACCACTTGGTGTTTGTTCGAGTACACCTCTCTAGCCTTTGCACAGCCAAGTGCAACCTACAAGGCAGCAGGGAGCTGGCAGATAAACGCGCTGTGCGCCAGTTATCTACCTACGGGGCTTCTCTCCGGATTTTTCCTCGGGGTTTTCTCCCGAAGCCTTTCCCGCAATCGGGTAACCCACAAGGCAATGGGGGTTTGGAGTCAGGGTTTTCCTTCCCCTAGATGGATTGCCAGTAGCTGACGAGCTCCATCTGCCCGGAGCTAACTGGTTTTATGGCGCCAGTCACCCGCCTTCGCCCCTTCTCCTGTCAGTAAGAGCAGTTCCGCCGGGCTTGTGAAAGCCACTCGTGCAGGCCAGGAGTTGGACTTGGTTGTCAGAGGCTATTTGAGACGCACGCTACGTGGGAGCATTTTATAGATAGTAGGCGGCTCATTCCTACTACCACCCCCGGCTGTGACAACCTTTGGAACCAGGTTTCGACAACCCTTGTAGACTAGTCCTTTCATAATATTGTAGGTTTCTAGTTCACTCTTTAGACGCCAACGACACATTGAGAATAGACTTAAAGAAATTAGACGCTCCTCGTAGAGTTTCTTTGACATACTTTCAACGATTTTGGAAGCCAGTTGTGAAAACCCCTCTAGTAGTAATATATCCTTTGGCAAGAAATGGCTACAGTATGAAAATCGCCGTATATTTGGGTATAAACACGTTCGGCGTTCTATATGTCAGAACGGATTTAAAACCAAACAGTTCTAATCCTGATCGTTGTGCAGCTTAGGCACTTCGCGTAGCCAATTAGAAGTCGGTTTTTACGACTAAATCCTCAACCCTCTAAATAGAATTGCAGTGACCGTAATTTTGTTGACTGCTGCAGACAATAGATGACATTTACCATAGTTCAAAGGAAGAGACCAATCCTGTTACCATTTAATGACCGTTTCAATATCTCACAACAGGTTACCGTGAAGTTGACATCGTCAGCAAACATGTAGCAGAACATGAAAACTGAGATTACAAATCATCGGTTACGATCATAATGATTATTGTGCCAAGCACTAATCCCTGTGAGACATCACTGGTAGCTTTTGCGAATACAGAAGCAGTATCGTCTACACTCGGTATACACTCGGTAAAATTAATTTTTAACTTCGATATTTTTGAATATAACTTTCATAGTTTACATAAGATGTGCTTAAATTTTGGATATCTGTCTGAAAGTTTGCTACGACGGATCTAAACATACAACGCCATAGAAAATTGCCAAATTGGTCTTACGGAACTCCCTACCATTCAACATCAAAAAATGTAAAGTGTTTAACGTCAGCAAATCATTCAAATTCACATACTCTCTGGGATCTCAAAAACTTTCATGGGTTACGGAAGAGAAAGACCTGGGTGTGTGGATTAGCAATAACTGGATGTCTTCACGGCAGTGTTCTGTTGTATACAAAACGTCTTGCCAAAGCTTAGCATTGTGCAGAAGGATCTTCGGCAGTTTCTTAAAGCGGATACTTTCGCGGATAATTAACTTCTATATCAGACCAATAATGGAGTACGCTGTTTAAGCATAGCCCTCATGGTTATAGAAGAAAATGACCTTGCTGCAACGCGTATACCACCGCGCTACAAAACTGGTGATAGGGCTATATAACAGGCCATACGAGGAGAGGATTGTAACTACAAACCTCTTTGACTTTTTGTACCGTCGTCTCAGGTGTGATTTGATCCTGTTCAACATTCTGCATACAGTGGATCACCCGATTGACCACCTGTTTCATCGGCAAGAAGCACGTGGTAGCAGATCGCAGGACTACGAGTTAATTATTACTCACTTCTTATAAACTTGTCGAAGTTTTTTTGCTGTCCGAGTTTGTTTTATATGGAACTCTTTGCACCCACATATCATTTGCGCATCAAGCCTGAACATGTTCAAAGCTGAACTTGAAAAGTATATGTTGACCAAATCCGACATTGCCTATGAATAAACGTGCTGAATTTCCATATTGATAAATCATATCTGTTGTTCTTATACATCCCCTATATTTTCAATCTGTGGTTACTGTAAACTATTTGCTTTTTAGACCATTGAAACTTTGAATTACTTTAAACATTTATGTACATACGTCGTGTCATTCTTTGTGTGCTTTACCCGTGCTTTTTCTGCAGGTGGTTCATTTATTTGAATCGTTTTTGTATTTCTGCAGTTAGATCAACCAATCGATATCTACTACTATCGGGAACTACTCGGAGCAATACTCAATGTTAAATCAATTTCAATTCAATATTCTTAACGGGTGGCTGATAAATTTGCGGCTGAATCGGGTGACAAAAGTTTCCTACAACTCGGTACTTTCCGTAAACCTCACACGATACCACAAAAACAAACACCAGCCGTATTAATTTTTGTGCTCTGATTTATACATATGATTGGCCCCGTTAACTTGAAACGATTTGATGTTCGCGAAACATGCGTCGCATGCAGGATAGTCGTTAGTGGTAAGGTGAGATCTGTCATGTGTCGCAACTGTTCACACTCGCGTCAAGCGAAATGTTACGAATAATTGAACGCGCAAACGATACGATTCCTGAATGATGTAAACATGCCTGGCGCATGCTACGTGTGCAAAATTGTCGAACTTAAGAAAACGCAGTTTAAATTCTGGAATAAGTGTCCAGCAAAGCAACCTGAATGGTCAGATGCTGAGCATAGAAATCTCAATTCAAACGTTGAAGCATCTGTAGAGACTCTGGTCACCGCTCAGAATTCTCAGTTTGCCCGTATTGTTTTTGATAAATCGGAAACCACTGAAAGTAATAACAGTTATATAAAATCTGCATCTTCACAGATCATTCAACACGAAGGATCAGCTGCTGCAAAATTGTCGGAGTGTCTTGAAGAGCGTTATGTTCATCAAGGCCTGTCTGCCCCAAAATCTCCCATGATCCGGAATACGTGAGGGAGCCAAAGACGACTGATCCTCTGATGGTTGAACTAAAACTCTCAGGTTCAAAACCAAAATCACGGAGCATAATACACCTGAAGTAGGTATTCGATCTAAGGCAGTTGAAACGTGTAGCAACCGACGACAGCGACTGAAACACAATTTACATTTTCTCCATGGACTCAGCGTGATTTGCACCAAATTGAAGAAAAAAGGGCCACCTTACTGGGTTGATAGGCTAAAGCACGATAAACAGAATGAAGAATGTTGTGAAGCAGCATGGACTTGGAGCTAGTTGAACCACTATCATTGATCCGACTGAATCGTAAACATACTTCATCAAATCTGGACCAGCCAAGGCTGCTTAAAATCACGGTTTACTCTGAAATGATCATGAAAATATCTTACTATCCGCTTTTCTCCTGCGTTGAAAGCGTTCGGAGACCGCTGTATTGATTTACGTTAATTTGTCCTGGTGGAAAAATGACCGAAGCCTTTAGCAAAGAGCCTAAACAGATCGGAGGGCTAATCGAAGTTTAATCTTTTTGGGAGTGACAAAAGCTGATAAAACAAGTGATAAAGCAGTGCAGCGCAAACATGATCAGCTGCAATAGAGATTCGTTATTGATGTACTATGCTTGCATGATGTAGCTGTGACGGACAATTCCCACATCTTTAAATCTGAGAATTATAAAGGCATCAGTCCTAAGCCCCCAAAATAAGGTTCTTGCGTGAATATTTTTGGAAAATTGTCAACAATAATTAGGATTACGGATACAGAAATCGTGTTGCGGGATACACTATGGTGCTCAGTCCGATAAACTAACGCCGAAGACATAGTTGTATGAGTAGTATATCGCCCACCTTGTGCACAGGAGACTTACAATCTGGCCCTACACGACAGAATTCGCATGGTTAGTTCCAGATTCACTTGTGGATTTGTTATTGTGGGTTACTTGAATTTTATGAATTTGCATATCAGTACCATTAATCCAGATCACTCCTTCGAACGGACATTTACTGAGTTGTTAGGCGATATTCCTCTTTATAACCAAATAAGCCAAATAAGTTTCTTTTCTTCGTTCAAATCTCCGTATTAGCTTAACTGTTTTGTTTCTCTGAGTCGTATAGCACGACCAATTTCTATAGGTTGTAAAGGCCAAGTTTCTCCACCATTTTCTTTTGCTCCTAATAATTTTGCTTCGCACCGCAAGAGCCCACCGAAATAGCTTATTCTTTAGCACTACCGCTCGAAAAGGATAGAAAATGTCTTGAAGACTTAGGACATTGCACATAATAACTGACTATTTACTTTCAATGTCATTGATTTTAGAGAGAAAGTTACATCGTAGAGCCCAAAATCTTACGGCATTCCAGTCAATTCGATTTACATTATGCCTTTATTTGACTGGTGTCTTTTGAAAGCACACAATCGCCAATAATATGATGGTGACATGGTTATTTTCCCGCAAAGGTGAGGTGATATTCGACCAACTCGAAACGAGTGCCCATATAGTTTCAGAAGTGTGCTTGAAAATACGCGCCACAACGAGAACTGATTCACAATTAGCACAGGCGTTCGTACATGTGAATGGAAGATGAGAACTGTCTTTTTAACGAAAGATAGGATCGTTAATGCATGTTGTATAACCAATCAAATGCAAGAACGATGGGCAGCAGTTTATTTATTAAAATGAGGAAAAATGTAGAAGAAACGCTTCACGTGTGTTTGAAAAATATTTTCACAATACTTTTGCTGTTTTTGACAATAAATATGGATGGATTTTACATTTAATTGTAAGGCTGCGGAAAGGGTACCTGCCACCGTTAGTCTAGCTCATGTTTGAACGCAAATACTGAAGCTGCCGATACTAGGTCTGGATTACAGCGAAGGACACGCTACTGTGCGGCTGTATTTTTGTTGCCCTGACAATTTTGATCATATCTTCGTTGCATTTATACCATTTAAAAAATTCCGTGTACCACTCGACGGTATATATCTTATTTAATACTTTTCGATCGTGCAAGTCGACATATAGCTATGTTACTAGTTTGACGGGAAAAGAACAGAAAACAACGTTTTTTCAGCACCAGCTATCCTACATATTTTGCAATCATCGCAAAGACCACATTGAGCTACTAGTTTTGATACCTTATTTCGTGTTCTTTCTTCGGTGGTTCACGAGTTATCGCTGAATAATTGTTCAATAGCGAAATCTTACCAACGAACACAGTCAAATCTCTCAATGGACAAAACCCCATTATCAATCAGTCGGCAAGCCCTATTCAACCCACAAACGTGTCACGAGATCCACTGTCCTGACAATGAATAAAAAATCGATCCAGCTGTGACCGTGAGAAGTATTCATGTGAAAGTGACACTGAATCGTTGTGACATCTGCATCACGTGTTTAGAACCGGTAAGCGTTGATACTGTTTCAGTAATATGTGCTTTATGCGGGTTCCACCGGTACGTGTCATGTGATGAGAATTTAACTGATGAGTGTGTAGGGCTTGTGAACGATAATGACTATCCATCTGTATGTTATTTCTGCCATGCCTATAGAAATTCAAATATAAATGGCCATCGCATGTGTTGGAAAAGTGTTCAATACAATTGAGAGTAGATTGTCGAAACTGGAAGAAAAGCTTGCCAAAGTGAAGAATGCTGTAGAGCCATCAATCAAGTCTAAAACAATTAAACTGAAAAAACGAATACGCTCAACGTTACCACCGCCAAAACATACTCTGGAGGAAGTTGAATTGTTGCAGCACGGCACTCAGAAGAGTGTTACAAATGTCTTAAAGCAACATTAACCAAAGTTTTCCTCGAAAGGAATTTCTATAAGTGTTATCACCACCAACGCGCCAGCGTCGGTTGAGACGTTATTGTCGAATAAACACCACAAAGACTTGCCTGAATGGTTGAAACTGTGCACTCGGATGAATCCAAAAGCGATCCACCGGCTTCGTTGCTTCGCTTGAGTCGTCCTCCCAAAGCTCTACACCAAGATAAATCGCGGTTCATCCAGTTAGTAGTGCAAAATAAGAAGAATTTAGAAAATATACTTCTGTCGACATACTTGCTACGGGACGGCATGGAAAATACAACTCGTGTATCTGTTAATTTGCCGTGATGAGAGCGGGTAAAATGGTAAAAGAAATAAATTATCGCAATAAGCGCACTCTTATTCTCTTAACTGTCCCAGAAGATGCCACTGGTTCAGATACAAAGTTTAATTCCAACCACGACATACAACTGTGGAGATGTACTAGTAATGCTATCGAAACCAGCAATGCAGCGGTTATCGATGCTTTTTGAATCCCGAAATCACCGAATTACGAAGGTAATGGTTCACAACCCCTCAAACTGACACTTTTGACCACCACCATGGTGGATACCGTGCTTAACAATTGGAAACAGTAACTATACAAAGTTCCACGAGAGATCAAAATTATCAATAAACACCTGAAAACTGACTCTATCTTGGAACGTGCCGAACCTGTTGGTACTGAGGTTAGTGATGCCGGAAATCCTGCTCCAAAAACGGATGTCGACCAACTCTATTGGAGTCGGTAATGTAATATACCCATCACCACGAGGCCCACCAACTTTAATACCTACTCAACTTACCTGCTCAGATACTCATCATCCAACACATTTATCAAGATCAAACATCAAATGTTTGTACACCAACGCACAATGCTTGATAAAAAATTACCAGAGCTAATCGAGCTTCGTCAAAAATATTCACCACTCCTGATCTCTGTAACGGAAACCTCGTTCAATCAGCAATTAGCTGTGGAGGAAATTTCTATTCGAAACATGTTTCTTTTTCATCGTGCTCGTATCGACCGTGGGGGAGGAGGTGTTGCTATTTACTATGATCAACACCTCACGTTCAGAGAAATGACGGATAATGATTCGATGCTAGTAGATACACTTTGGTGTTCACTTGAATTAACAACAGGTGAAAACTGTGTTTTTGGTGTGATTTACCGACCACCGTTAGCAGACGAACCATACAATGCTAATTTTATTGAGAAAGCTTAGCTCGTTGTTTTCAGATATCAAAACAACTTCCTGATCATAAGTGACGTTAATCGCCCGAATTTACTAAAAAGTGAGATTTCACCGGTGAATTCTTTTGATCATCCATTCTACAAAATGTTCAACGAAATTCCTTTATATAACCATATTTCAAGCAGCTCTTGTTTTAGAGGCACAATCACACCGTCCATACTCGATCTTGTTCTGACGAGCGAGGATATCCGCTATGAAACACCACTTAAAAATTGTGATAATGTAGTTATTGTTTTCGAATATATATCTGAAGCAAGATGAGCTAGTGATGCTCCGAAATTGATAAAAAAATCGATACGGTTTCATTATCAATGGCTCTTCAAAAAGTCACTGACTGGGCACCGATTAACACTGATGTCCAACAATGCTGGTCATCAATACTTCAGAAAATTAATCAAAAAATAGAACTCCACTCAAAATATTTTTTCAAAATAACAGAAAAAGCGATTTAAATTCATGATCCGGAGTCGAACACGGGAATGGATACTGTGCGTGGAGAATCCACATACTGCAGTCAACACGTGAATCCTGTGAATCTTACCGTTTGTTGAAAAACAAAGTTACTAAACTTATCCAGGAGGATAAAGTAGGGTATCAAATCAATCCGATGGATGAAATTGGACGAAACCCGAAGCTTCTCTTCTAGATCGTGAACAGAAAGGCTAGGGTTAAGCTAGGCGTTTCCGCTTTACTTACTGCGACTGGAATTATATCCACTGCTCTCCAAGCAGCTAACAAACTTGCTTAATTTTACTCTAGAGTGTTATACCCTAACGAGCACGTATGTTACGATCTGCCTGCAGTCAGATCACAGATCAACACAATACACCATATTCTTGGTAAACCAAATCGCTGTGAAACCCGAAAGTGTTCTGGTAAAGCTACTCGGGTTAAATACAATAAATCTTCGGGTGCTGGTGAAATAACTCCCTCTATCCTAAAACAATGCGCCCATGCTCTATTTTCACCACTCTATGATCGCTTCAACCTGTCACTGAGTTGAAGCAGGGTTGCTACTGACTGGAAAAGTGGATTAATCACTCCGATATACAAAGGAGCGAACCGATCCGATATGTCTAACTACAGACCAGTCATGTTGTTGCCAGTGGTCGCTGAAGTTCTCGAACGATTTGTAGCAGACGAACTTATCAAACACTTGGAACAAAATACGCTTTTTGCCATTGCACAGCACGGATTTAGGACAAGACCATTCTGTCTCACCAATCATCTCATAACTCTTGATAATTGTACTCGAGCCGTGGACGAAGGATACCCTATCCATGCTTGTTACTTGGATATGTCTAAAGATTTTGACCACGTTTACCACAGCATACTGCTACAAAAATTGCAGCACCTCTGGGTGTGAGGTAGATTATCGGCCTGGTAGAATTATCAGGGTTAGAGTTGATGGGGCACTATCCAGCCCAGTATAAGTTAAAAGTGGCGTACCTCAAAACTGAGTTTTATGGCCAATACTCTTCCTGGTGTACGCTAACGATATACCTAAAATCGTAAGCATCGAAATCATTTTATTTGCGGATGACATCGAAGTGTGGACTAGCGTACGCATCATAGAAGATTGCCAAATTCTTAAAAAAGATCTCGAAGCACTTCATACGTGGTCCTTGCGAAACTGCCTACCATTCAACATAAAAAAAATGTAAAGTGTTTAACGTCGGCAAATCATTCGAATTCACATACTCTCTGGGATCTCAAAAACTTTCATGGGTTACGGAAGAGAAAGACCTGGGAGTGTGGATTAGCAATAACTGGATGTCTTCACGGCAGTGTTCTGTTGTATACAAAAAGTCTTGCCAAAGCTTAGCATTGTGCAGAAAGATCTTCGGCAGTTTCCTAAAGCGGATACTTTCGCGGATAATTAACTGCTATGTCAGACCAATAATGGAGTACGCTGTTTAAGCATAGCCCTCATCGTTTTAGAAGAAAATGACCTTGCTGCAACGCGTATACCACCACGCTACAAAACTGGTGATGGGCTATATAACAGGCCATACGAGGAGAGGATTGCAACTACAAACCTCTTTGACTTTTCGTACCGTCGTCTCAGGTGTGATTTGATCCTGTTCAACATTCTGCATACAGTGGATTTGCAAAGGTTGTCACAGCCGGGGGTGGTAGTAGGAATGAGCCGCCTACTATCTATAAAATGCTCCCACGTGGCGTGCGTCTCAAATAGCCTCTGACAACCAAGTCCAACTCCTGGCCTGCACGAGTGGCTTTCACAAGCCCGGCGGAACTGCTCTTACTGACAGGAGAAGGGGCGAAAGGCGGGTGACTGGCGCCATAAAACCAGTTAGCTCCGGGCAGATGGAGCTCGTCAGCTACTGGCAATCCATCTAGGGGAAGGAAAACCCTGACTCCAAACCCCCACTACCTTGTGGGTCACCCGATTGCGGGAAAGGCTTCGGGAGAAAACCCCGAGGAAAAATCCGGAGAAAAGCCCCGTAGGTAGATAACTGGCGCACAGCGCGTTTATCTGCCAGCTCCCTGCTGCCTTGTAGGTTGCACTTGGCTGTGCAAAGGCTAGAGAGGTGTACTCGAACAAACACCAAGTGGTGCTGGGGACATCACTTGTACACTATCCCCAAGAAACTTCATGACGATGTCTCAACGTATATCTCAGCTCTCTGCTACGGCGTTCCCGAGACGCGACGCGCCCTTGGCTCTCCCAGCGGCTAGGGTGAAAAGTAAGCTAGCTGGGGCCATAAATATCCGTAAGGACTTTTATCTGGGATGTTGGAACGTACGGACACTGCTTGACGTTGGTAGTCAAGCAATCACGATGCGCTCTTTATTGGACTACCAAGTAGATGTTGCTTGTCTTTCCGAGGTCCGCCTTCCCGGACACGGATCCAAATCGATCAAGGTCCCCGGAGTCGATCGTACTTATTGGCTTTTTATAGTGGGCCCGAGGATGGATCTGGTCAGCATGGAGTAGCGATAGCGCTCAGCGACCATGCTAAACAAGCACTCATGTCATGGATGCCTGTATCCCCGAGAATTGCGGTGGTCCGGCTGAGGGGTCACCCATTGAATATAACAGTCGTTTCGGTGTATGCCCCAACCCTATCAGCCGACCAAACTACAAAAGACGATTTTTATAACCAACTTCAATCGTAGTCGATAGAGTTGCTGGAAACGACGTACTGGTTATGGCTGGTGACTGGAACGCTCGTACAGGATCAGCAGATTCCGCAACAAACCGAATCCTGGGAAAATTTGGCCTAGGGCAGCGCTGCGCGAATGGCGATCGACTGATCGAGTTTGCGGCCTACAATCACCTATGCGTCTGTAACACTAAATTCCAGCACCCTAAAAAACACTTGGTCACATGGTACTCGAACGATGGTAGAACGGCGAACCAGATCGGTTATGTTCTAATTCGCGCACGTTGGATGTCTTCGGTGCTCGACTGTAGGTCCTATCGTGGAGCCGAAACAGGGAACGCAGCAGGCACCGATCACACACTTGTTCGCGCAAAGCTCCGACTTCGCCTGCTAAACCGCCAAAGGAAAACTCCTAGGAAGCGCTTAAACTTGGAAGCCTTAGGAAACCCGGCCCAACGTAATAAGCTCATTGACGATATCGCTGAGCGGTTGGATGGGAGTGTTGCATCAGTCGAACAACAGTGGTCCAGACTGAAGACCGCTACTCAGACTGCAGCACTAAAAACCCTAGGCACGGCCTCTCGTCGCCGACGAGATTGGATTTCTCAGAACACCATCGAGCTCTTTGTCCGGGCAAGAGACGTCCGAATGCATGGTGCATCTGATTATCGCCTCCTTAGGAGAGCTGCTACACGATCAGCCCGCAAGGATCGTCAGGTATATTGGGCAGAAACCGCATCCGAAATGGAAGCCGCAGCAAGTATAGGAGACTTTGGACGACTGTTTCGCCTGATTCGCAGAGCATCTGGAAGCTGTGGTTTTTGTACGAACCTTCGAGATTCGTCAGGACAGATGATATTTGACCTTCATCAAAAGATAGATAGGTGGGTTGAGCACTTCAGTCAGCTACTGAACCGCCCGTCATCTATCAATGCAGTATTCACTTCCCCGATAAATAGCTGTGAATACCCGGTCAACTGCGAGGCACCATCAGAATACGAGATATCAAGTGTTTTACGACGAATGCAGAATGGTAAATCGCCAGGTGAGGACGGAATTTCCGTTGAACTTATTAAAGCCTGTGCAGACGTATTATTATCTCCGCTACATCGGCTGTTTTGTTCGATCTGGGAGACGGAAGTTTTCCCATCAGACTGGGGGATGTCTATCATTCTACCACTGCCGAAACGTGGAGATAAATCTGTGTGCTCCAATTACCGCGGAATAAGTCTAATCGACACCGCTGCTAAAGTGTTTGCAACGCTCCTGCTTAATCGGTTCTCCGCCGAAAGAAATCTGCGCACCAGAGTTAACCAAGGTGGATTTCGCCCTGGGATGGGTTGCGTAGATCAAATATTTACTTTGCGCAGGATCCTCGAGCACCGTGCACGGTATCAACAGCAAACGATAGCTTGCTTTATTGACTTCCGCGCCGCCTTCGACTCCGTATACCGTGGTTGTCTATGGGACATCATGCTATCGGATGGGTTCCATTAAAGCTCGTCAACCTAATCAGAGCCTATTACAGCTCTACAAGGGCACGGGTTCGTGTCTACGGTGAAGAATCGCGTGAATTTAACTTGCACACAGGAGTCAGGCAAGGTTTCCCGCTATCGCCGGTTATGTTTAACTATGTCGTAGACTGGATAATGAACCAGGCGTTAACAGAGTATCAAGGGGTGCAAATTTCAACGGATCTATGGATTTCCGACCTTGACTACGCTGACGATATAGTCGTTCTGGGCGACAATACCGAAATGCTGCAAAGCGTTTTAGACCGCATTAGTGCCACTGCCGCGAAAGTCGGTCTTGAGATAAACGCGGCTAAGACCAAGGCATTTTTTATTCCGACACACCAGGCATCCAGCCACTTCGCGTCCAGGGTTGTCCGATCGAATACGTTCCAGTCTTTAAATACCTCGGCTCAAGTATATTGCCCAATGGTCAGGCGAAAGATGAAGTGAAGTTAAGGGTCGATCGTGCTCGTAATGCGTTTTTGCAGTTGAAAGGCACCCTTTGGCGCAAGCCCGGGATCAGCCTAAAAACTAAGACGCGTGTTTATCAAGCAGCGATCCGCCCTGTACTGCTTTATGGATGCGAGACATGGCCTTTAAGGTCACAGGATGTACGCACATTAGAAGTGTTCGACCATTGGTGCCTTAGGGTAATCTTGGGCATTCGATATACTGACCGAGTATCTAACGCAGCCGTACGAGAGCGTTGCAGCGGACTATCTCCACTTTCCGCTCACATACAACGGCGAAGGCTGCAATGGTTTGGCCACGTCCTCCGAATGACAGACACAGCACTTCCAAAACTCGTCCTCGACCCCAAACCCGTTCGCACCTGGCGTCGGCGGCAAGGTGGTCAAGTGAAAACCTGGCTGTCAACTGTGAAAGAGGATGTAGACACCCTGGGTCTGCGTACCGTCTACGGAGTTCGCAGGTGGGAACGAGACTGGATCACGATCTGCAACGATCTCGCCTCCGATCGACGTGCGTGGGCTGGTGCGATCCGAGACATAAATGAAGCCGGCTAATCCACTCGTGGAGCCAGCCGCACAAAAGTAAAGTAAGTAAGTATACAGTGGATCACCCGCTTGAACACCTGTTTCATCGGCAAGAAGCACGTGGTAGCAGATCGCAGGGCTACGAGTTAATTATTACTCACTTATTATAAACTTGTCGAAGTTTTTTTGCTGTCCGAGTTTGTTTTATATGGAACTCTTTGCACCCACATATCATTTGCGCATCAAGCCTGAACATGTTCAAAGCTGAACTTGAAAAGTATATGTTGACCAAATCCAACATTGCCTATGAATAAACGTACTGATTTTTGATATTGATAAACCATTCAGGTTGTTTTTAAGTATTCCCTATATTTTTAATCTATGGTTACTGTAAATTATTTGCTTTTTGGACCATTAAAACTTTGAATTATTTTGAATTATTTCGAATTGAGTGTAGTGAGTTCCACGCGTTTACTACACCGATGCTAATGATAATCATTTTGGATTCCAGCATTGTGTGCTGTTTTCTCATCTTCAGACTGTGCCCTTGTGTACCAACCAGAAGAAAGAACCGACAGAAGAAAATGTAATCGAGAGAGCTTAATTCCTAATAAACTTTAAAGGTCTATATAATATCCCTTAAAGTTGCCTCCTTCTAAGCGAGAAAAGTCCTAATGCTAATAGACAATTTTCGTTGTTGGTGTATGCTAAACCCTTGATCATGCGAGTTGTCAGCTTCAGATTAGTTTCTAGCTGCACCATATTCATTTGGTAATACGGCCTTGAAGTCTGTATACAGTGTATTTGATGTAACCTTAATATTGTCTTAAAGAAGGGCAACAGCACCTCAGCTTTTCTGCAAGTGAGGGGTGAACGTGTTCGAGAGAGATCCTTCCTGGTTCTTTGAGCCTCAGCAGCACATTGGTCGGCCACTTGAAGTTTGCGATGACTATGATTCCTAAGTACTTTGATGATTTAACATAACGGAATTTCTTTCGGGCTGAGAGCATAGAGACAATCATGTTGTTTGCCATTGTAGATAGCAAATAACTGTTCTCTAGGTAAAGGGTAGGTCTCACCTTACCACCCATTTCGTCACAGCTTCTACGTCATTTATCAGATCAAGGGTATCCGACCTACCGACAATTTTTACGTCGTCAGCAAACATATAACAGGTTGAGCGCAGTTGGTTAGCTAGATCCTCCATGGAGATAAGGAACAGCAACGGCTCTGGGGAGCCCCACGCGGTTTATGCGCACATGCGGAGTATGTATCATCTAAACTGGCAACATAGGAAAGGTTACTAAGGAATGCGTGAATTGAGCCCAATAAAGTGATGGCGCATAGACGTCCGAGCAATCATCTCAAGATTGTATGCTACGAAAATGGAAGAAAACATTTGAAACTTTTCTATGCTTGAAATGGCTGAGCTATCACAAGGCAATAATCCACCAAGTTAAAACTGTCGCCCGATTTCTTTGAAGGTGTTTTAAACACCAGTCACTATCAAAGTTGTTTCGTAAGAACCACAGGCATGTATCATTGTGAATGGAAGATGGGAGATGTTTCTTTAATATGCCGGTGTGAGGTCAGCTATAGAAAAAATTGTATTTACTTTTAAAACGTGATATTAAATAATTGCAAGTTTTTGTTTTTCTTCTCTTTTTTGTTTTTTCAATTTTGCAAAATCCATATGCAAATAAAAAATGTAAAATATTTTCACGACAGAAATGCTCATCTGCATGCATTTCCATTACACACTCTTTGACACGTCGTAACACATTTATTAATAAGATAACTAGATATTCAGGGAAAACAGTGATGCCACGATTAATCTGAATGCATTTTGAACGCACTCACCGAAGTGATTGGATTATGTTCTCAAAAAGTTCATTTAACTATCCTTCCAGTGTAACACTGAAGAACGGTTGCTCAGGATTCAAACCGTTTTAATTAATGAAATATTTCATTTTGTGTCGCGGAAAGCTGTTTAACGTCACCATTTTTGAACATACTCAATATTGACTGAAATGCAACAGACGTTGAAGATTATTAAGAGTTTTGAAATTCGGTGACTTACGATTCACAATGCTGAGATTAATAATAGGTCAATTCATTTTCCAAATTCCGGTGAAATATTCGCGTATAGGTTGATAAAGTATTCGACTATTCTGAATCTCCCTGATTTCTGTTTATACGAAATTTGCATTCGCCTTTACTCTTTCATATGTAGCCAATGTTTTCCGCAGAAACTGACTGAAGCCCACCTGACTTCATTTCATATCATAGAAAAATATCTAATCATTTCAAACTAGATGTTCTACCTAATACTCTACCGGCACGCCGGGGTACTGATAAAAGACTTACAGATTTCATAAAAGCACTCACTTTGTTTCGAGTATTTACATTTCAGTATAACATTTTCGAACTCATCTAAGCACAACTGGCGCAGAGGAGACACAAATCATGTAGAATCAATTTTATTAGTTATCCCAAAAAGTAAACTGTTCATATTCGATTAATACCGATTTATTTTCAACAATCCAAAAATGAAATGATATATGTATTTATTTGTTTGTTTAAAGGGCAAAGTTCTGTAGTATTTTTGAAGTAAACGTTGGAACATAAATGATTCTAGTACAGCGCAACTATTGGAATATCCATCTGATTCTTGCCGATTTGTTGCCAGCCATCCTAAGTAGGTTAAATTTATACAGTGTGCGTCACGTGAAACAATGTTTTTCTCAACGGACTTGTCAACTTCTAGGATTGAAATGTCACATGTGTGAAACGCCGATCACATTTAATCAGTCTCGAGTTGCTAAAGCATGTTGACCAACAGATTTCATAAACTTCGAGGCCAATGATCTAAACTGTATGTTTAACTTAGAAGCGATTTCTTCAATACTTACATATACGTTAGACAATTTTCTGTGATTATATTGCTGCAAGATTAGATATTATACATAGTAAGGGTAACGTTAAATATACTGTTACCTTTAGATGTTCAAATCACTTTGCTCCTCAAACAAAACATCCAAATGCCAGAGTCACTAGAAAGGCAGCATTGATCACTGTATTCTATTTGTCGGATCCTGTTTGATTTTTATCTTAGTCTGTCCAATCATTGATGCTATATGTGGTCTATCCATTCTTATTTTAAAGGTAAGGAATTTTTTCCAAAATAGTTTGTTGTTAACCCTTGAGATACCTAGTGTTTATGTTGCCTAAAGTGGTCGACGTACTTTATCGTCACGCACAAAAACAAAGACGCGGGTATGCAAATCGATTGAGATGTAGATATGTTGAAAGTGTTAGTGAGTTTGAAAAGATCCTATGGATTTCATGGAGCTGTGAAGGCAACTAAATAATTAATTAGAGCTGTCTAGAATTTAGCAGCTACGAAACGACAGTTTACCTCATTCACGGTGATACTAATAACAAGTAGCACCCAGGCCAATGTCGCAAGCCAATGCTCAGAATATCCGTGACCCCTAATTGCAGCTTTGAGCTGCGCTGGAATTTCTTAACTAGGCTGTATTAAGAAGGATTTTTGGCTGTAGTCTGCATGTGCTTTAAATTGAGTGTTCGATCCAGTTCTCAAAAACGCATCGACTGAAATTAGACCTCTGTCAGTGGCTAAGATGTACGGCAGAACAAAGTTGCTGATCCTATTCTAAAAACAATCTTCCAATTTCAGCGCTTCTGCAACCAATGGTAAACGAGCGAAACGATCGACACACGTTAAGATGTATGAGTAACCGTTGTACACCGTTAATTGACCAACGAGATCCAAGTGAACATGGTGAAAAAGTTCGCTGGTAGTTGAAAATGTCCCTGAGGGACTGATAGTATGTCGTTGTACTTTGCTTTGTTAGCATTAAAGATACGTTTCAGTCCATAGGTGAATGTCTTTTTTATGTCTGGCCAAATAAAGGGACTGCTGATTAACTTTCTAATGGCTCAAATGCTAGAGTGTTATAACGCATGCAATCGTTCGAAAATTGGCCATCGTAGTGTCACTGGGACTAAGAAATCTGTTTTTGTTGAAGTATACATAACATTAAATTGAGCAACTTGTTTACCATTCTTCCAGTGTCTCAAAGGCATGATGATTCTATTCTTACTGTCCCTAAATAATTGGTGCAAACATCGCGAAATGTTTCGTGGTGTGTGTAAAGGAAATGCTATGTAACTGATGGTTTTGGTTCATGGTCATTGTGTAAACACCGTGTACATACGTTTGGGCGCGCGTAATTGAAGTAGTTTGTTTCACAGTGTGGAAGTTAGGCATTCGGTACGTGCTACCGGTTTAATGCTGTCTGTGGTGATGATGATGTTGTACAAACCTTGTCCAACAGTGGCATACAAGCACAACTAGTTTACCATTCTTCTAATGTCTCACACGGATAAGGATTCTGATCCGATTGTCCCTACCTGATGAGTGCAAACAGCGATGAACTGGTAATGGCGTGTGTGAGATTATATCTAAAAGTTAAAATCTTCGTTCAACGATATTCTAGACATAATGCATCCTAAAACATCCATCTCTCGCCATATTGAAATTCGTAACATTCCTTAAACACAAAATTGCACTGTGAGTTTAGATGATGACTATTCTTTAATCTTAAATAGATTAAAAAATAGAATCTGAACTAATAAGTCTACGTAACAGAATAACAATTTCTCAGACTTTATTTTTTCTCTCAAACCGTTAATATCTCTTATAAAGCTCAATTCCATTAAGATCATGATGTCCTTATACAAACCAATGAATTTGTAGAAACTCTTTGTACTGAAATTACTCAGAGAGAAACTCGTTCTAAGAATATCATTTTATTTAATGTAGCTGATAATTATCCTGTAAATAACTTGGAAAGATGATTTCTCACTTCATACGGTATTCCAACAAATAGTGCTGCTTCTGTCCGTTTACGCAAAAACAGCATTAAACAACGAACACCAATGTTTTGTTTCATATATATTAGAAAATAGAAATATTTTGAAATCTATTCCCAGATTTTCTAATGTTACTATGAAGCCTGACCTCACCCCAATGCAGAGGCGTTTCGGTTGTAAGAAGCGCAAAATTACCATTATTCCGACAAATCCATCTTCTTCTGATTCATGTGAGTGTATGCAGTGTGATTCACCTACAGTTGCTACAATTGTAAGAAGCTAAGTTTCATCACCTGCACACGACATAGTTCGCCAAACACCGCCACCCACTAGGCGTTCATTTCCCTTACCTAATTTCAGACAAACATAGGCTCTTCTCCCAAATCCTGGCTCATTCAGAAACACGACAGTCAGAAAGCCCCCAAACCAACCAATAACGTTGGTGAATGATATTAATAGGCGCGCACACAATACTAGTTACCGCATTCGACTACCATACCCCCTAAACAGTATAATCAGTCTCCCATTGACTACACCTGGCTTCTTAGACTCTCCCTTTACTCCCCTGGACATTATGCTAAACCATTTTAATACTTTAATCATATGACTCAAAATCCTCCATTTAACAACCGATACACATCCCAACTCATGCCACACGCGCATCTTTATGACCATGCCAAATGTTTTTCGAAAAATAATGAATTAAATTTTAATTGCACCAAATATTTGTCAAAGCTTACTTCCACTTCTTTTAATCTCGCTCCTTCTTGCGTTAGTATTCTACTTATAAATGCCCTATCTATTACACCCAATATACAAATGCTGAATTTTTTTCTCATTTTGAACTCGGTAGACATTATTTTTATAACTGAAAACTGGACACGAGAGGACCAGCCTGACTCAACACTTATGGTACTCAATTACCAAATTTTCAAGAATAATCGAACTTTGAAACGGGGAGGTGGTACTCTTATCTATGTTTACTCCAGGTTTACAGCTGATACCTTTACTTCACCTAGTCTGTCAGAGCTAGATGACTCAACATGGATTGTATTACCAACATTAGAACTCCTAGTAGGTTGCATTTATATTCCACCGTCCACAACCATCTCTAGAATGGATTCCTTAATGAATGCGTTTATAGAAACATCTTTACACCACACGAAATATAAACTCATTGCTGGTGACTTCAACAAGCCAAAATTGAACTGACACGATCCTGCGCATCACAGATGCTATACACTTTTCATCAGAACGATGAACTTACTAGGATTCAAGCAATTTATTTACAAACTCACAAGAAAAGACAATATTTCAAACCTAGTCTTCACTCTGAACCTTACTCTAGATAACACGGAAAGATTTCAATCTTTTTCAACGGTGATCACAGAATATTGTCGTTCCAAATATTATGCGCCACAGCTTCTGCTAATTCTCAGAAGCCATCTGATTATAAGCATACCTATAACTACATTAACTGGAATCTACTGTCGGAATTTATTAGAACATGAGACTGGAGCCGATTCTCTCTCTCTAGTGATTTCACAACGGTCTCTCCAACATTTCATTCACAATTGAAAGAATCACTTTTGAAGGCGTGATATGAGCTCATAAGGCACACCAAATTAACGCAATCCTAGAAAATAGGAAAGAAAATAATGAAGCTACATTCTGTTGCTGCAAAATGCATGACATTTCCACACGTTTTCTTCTTATCAAGTATCAAGAAGTCACAGATATTTTTTAGATAACACGCTAAGAGCCGACGAAAACGAAGCACTTATAAGTCAGGAAAAACTGAAATCACAAAGTAAACTTTTTAAGTTAAGATCATCCTCCTCACCCAGCAACATAGATTTCATTATCAAATATTGTAATTTATCCGCAGTTGAAACAATCATTAGTTCACCTGATGCTATCTGTAAAGAATTGCTTGTGTACTTTAACTCTTACTATAACAATTCAAACTACGTTCATACAACCAATCAACTTTTCGCGCCTAATACACTAACACTTTAAATATAAACATGAGTGATATAAGTAAATTCTGACAGCAATCAACTGTCAGTCTGAAACCGGGCACAGCCGGCATACCTCCAGCCATATGCAAAATAAATAATTAAATATATACATATTTTATTCTTGGAATTCCAAGACATGCTAAACATGATCAATAATTATCAAAGTTGTTTGTATACATGAAGCATAATAAATGGACAATAGTTATTAAAATTTTCAAGGTCATACGTGCTGGAAACTTTTCGTTCGTTGAAATGGTAAATGATAATCAATCAGTTTAACAGAAATTCAATATATAAGCAGTTATTGTATGAAAGGTAAATCGCGCAAGGGAAAGAAATGACATCAAGAATATTGAAGGACGATGGACCGCAAAATCGAAGATGTGAGGAATCTCGAAAAGTCAGAATCTTCAAAAATGCTCAGTTGGAACACATTGATATTGTCGAATATTCCAGATTTTAGCGTATTTATTTTGGTAGAAGTTACTTTTTACTTCCGTACAGGATCTAGGTAATTCCACTAGGTTATCTTGATTTCTTAAATTATATCGAAAACCTTGTCGGAAGCGAATTGACGAATTTATATCTATATTATCAGAAGATATTATTCTAAAGAACAGTATTAGGTTGTGTCTAAATCTACGGAACCAAAGTCGTTCTAGATTGAGCTGCTTACATCTTTCTCTATATGATTAATTCGAGTTATATCCGGTGATTGATTTGGTAAAAGTACGTTGTACTTTTTCCAAAAGGATGGTATCGGTTTTATTTATAATGCTGTATATTATATTACAATAATCAAAGAGGGGTATGGTGAAAAGTTTATGAAGTTGTAACTTACAGTGTGAGAGAGAAAAAAATACTTATGAGTCATATTAACACTTTGCTTTGCCTTTGAGATCACGTGATGTATATGCTTGTTGAATGTAAGCGATGCTGAATATTTGAACCCGAATTATGTGTGCAATCGATAATTTGAATAAAAGGATTTGATAAGAAGAATTGAGTTATCAGGAAATGTACATTTTAAAGGCATGAACTTAGATTTTTCTACAGAGAATGAGAGACCATTAATTTTACCTCATTTGGATAATGCATCCAAATCTTTGTTTAGTCTGGCAATGTAAGTTTGTGTTTCAGAAGATGGGAAGGAAATTACTACTTTCATGTCATCTGCGAACAAGAATAGTTTACTATGAGAGACGACTGTATGTACATCATTTATGTATAGGAGGAAAAGTAATGGACCTAAAACACTGCCTTGTATCACGCCACATGTAATCGGCAAGGTGCGCGATCTGTGACCATTAACCTCAACACAGTATGTGCGATCTGTAAGAAAAGGAGTGAGCCAAGAATGAAGATTGCCACCTATACCAAATAAACTTAACTTAGATAGTAATAGGTTATGCGGTACTGTGTCGAAAGCCTTAGTTATATCAAGGAAGACAACTATAACTGAAGAGCCAATTTTAATTGATTTTGTGATGCAGTCTCAGTATTCTAGCTGGCAAGTAATGCAGGATCTTTTGTTAAGGAATCCGTGCTGTGCCTTAGAAAAGAAACTAGGTGTCACGTATTCTAGTATAGCTTTGTTTACAATTTGTTCAAATAATCTCGATAAGAAGGCTGTATGGTTTATTGGTCAGTAGATAGTAACTGAATGTTTCGAGCCAGATTTGTATCTAGGTATAACAATTGAGTGTTTCCGTTCTGCCGGAAAGGTACCACATTAAAAAGAGGCGTTGAATAGGTTAGGCGAGAGAAGTTGAAAGTCTTCACCACCCATTTTGCATATGGCTGGATGGCAAAAACTTCCAACTTCTCTTTATGAACTTATTCAACGCATCTATCGAATCTGATACCTTTCCGGGAGAATAAAAGCACTTAGTTGTTATACCCAGATACAAATCTGGCTCGAAACACTTAGTTACTAACTACCGATCGATAAACCATACAGCTTTTTCATCAAGATTATTTGAAAACAAAATTGTAAACAAAGCTATACTAGAATACCTGACACCTAATATCTTTTCTAAGGCCGACCACGGCTTCCATAACAACAGATCCTGCATCACTTGACAGTTAGAATACTTAGGCTGCATCACAAGTTTAATTAAAAATGATTTTGCAGTGATAGTTGTCTTTCTAGATATAACTAAAGCTTTCGACACAGTATTGTGTACACTATTACCATCTAAGCCAAGTTCATTCGGTATATAGGTGGGAATCTTCATCATTTGCTTACATGTTTTCTCAGAGATCGCACATACTGTGTTGAGGTTAATGGTCACAAATCGCGCACCTTGCCGATTCTAAGTAGCGTGATACAAGGCAGTGTTTCAGGTCCATTACTTTTCCTCCTATACATAGATGATGTACATACAATCTTCTGTCATAGTAAACTATTCTTGTTCGCAGACGAGATGGAATTTCCTTCCCATCTTCTGAAACACAAACTTACATTGCTAGGCTAAACAAATATTTGTCTGCATTATCCAAATGGTGTAAAATTATTGGTCTCTCATTCTCTGTAGAGAAATCTAAGTTCATAACTTCAAGATGTGCAATTAATAATAGCTCAATCCTTCATATTAGCATTTCTATTCAAATTATCGACTGCACACGTGATCTTGGGTTCAAATATTCTTCATCGCTTACATTCAACGAGCATATACATTACGTGATCTGGAAGACAAAGCAGACAGTAAATATGATTCACACTATAATTTAAAATTTTATAAAATTTTCACTATACCTCACTTTGATTACTGTAATGTAATATATAGCGATGTAAGGTTCAAAGTAGTTTGAAATTCTTCCTTTCCCTTTAACATTACTTTTATTTCGAACCTAGTTACAAAACCTGAATTTTGTGAAATAGGTTTTGCTTGTGTATAATTTTCCTTCAGTATTTTGATATGAAACTTTTATTCTGTAATTATTTTTGTTATTGTAAATCTTTTCTTCACACGACTTCAGTCAAATGTTTGTTTTAATTTATTGTTTTAGCCATTGTCAGTCATTGTTGCGGAATTTAGTTGCCGTTTTAGGCTCCAGTATTTTGCTTGATTTTGGACGCTATTTTGAGTGTTGTTTTTGATTGTCACAGAAAGTTTGGACGATATTTTGGTAAATCGATTCTTCTTATTTTTATATCAGGTCCTCTTTTGTTTGAATTGAATTTGATTTCGGAGTATTTGGCTCCATTGTTGCTGTGACGTTCCTATATAATTAAGGTTTGTATAGTTGTTTTTGATGTAATTGTTGTTAATTACAGTACCATAGAATATCCGAATCGTTGTTTTGAATTTGTCTAAATAAGGAACGAGTGGACTACGCGTAACTCACGTCACAGACAATACAGTACTTAATTTGTAATTTGATTCTTCTTGAACTTGGCGAGAAGTAATCAAATCGTGAATTGCATCAATTCGGTTTCTGTGCTCAAGTTGGATCGTTATAATTGGATTCGCATCACAATTTGTTTTCTGGCTGGTACACATTTTTTTCTCAACCGGAGAAAATACGCATTTTGATTTGTCCAATTGAAGCTATATTGAGCAAAAAATGGCTAAGAACTCCTCGTCGTGACAATAAACATTTGACAGTCAATCCTCGTTCATAATATTGGTGACGTCCCCTTTTATTTATTTTTCGTCGTTTTGGAACATTTTTGTTTATCGTTTCATCTAGTATGCCTATGATATCTTCTAAAATAGCTTCTAAGGGAAACGATGATGATAGAGATAGCATTGCGAGTTCCCAACTAGAGTTGCAATCAAAGCGCTATTTAGATGCTGCTAGATCAACGATAGAGCGCTCGACAATGGAACGACGTAGATTCGCTGAAAAAGAAAATTCGATCGCCGGTACAAGCAGCAAAACTGAAGGGTTCGACTCGGCGGTAAGCTGTTTGCAAACAGCGATGAACATGAGTATCGGATTGCCTAAAGTAGAATTATCCTACTTTGACGGTAATCCAGTAGACTATTGGAAGTTGCTGAAGCAGTTTAAATGTTACATTGAGTCGAAGCTTATGGATCTAGGCCATCGACGGTTGTATTTGATGTAATATTGTCGGGGCAAGGCTCGAAACGCAATTGATGCATGTGTCATGCTACAACTCACTGAGGGTTATACGCGGGCAAAGATGATTTTAAAAGATTTGTTCGGGCTACCGCATGTAATTGCCAGGTCAGCATTGGAGGAGTTGCTTGGTAAAGCCAGAAGACTTTCCAAAAATGTCAATGGTTTGTCTGATTTGGCCATAAAAATGGAAAATTGCCAAAATCACATTAAAGCAAATGAAGTGTGACGCAGATTTAAATTCAGTCACAACTTTAGAAGGATTAGTGAAATGCTTCCCTGTTGCGTTACAACAGCAGTGGGCTGACGCAGCGGATACAATTCTTGCTGACGGGTCCGAAGTTGATTTTGCCAGTCTGACCGAGTTAGTATCTCGTAGAGCAAGAATTGCCAGGAGCAGATTTGACATGCTCATAGATAGAACATCTGTCTCTTTGAAGCCATTGAAGAAACCGATAATGCAAGAAGGAAGGAGGGTGTTCATGACTACAAGGCAACCAAGGCTAATGCTATTCGAATGCTATCAATGTAGAGGGTTTCATAATATAGAAGATAGTCCTGTTTATCAGAAGGCTGACGTAAAAGCCAGATGAAATATGGGTAAGCAGGATGGAATATGTTACATTTGCTTATGCCGGTCTCACAAGGCATTCGATTGCAAGGTTACGAATACTTGTCCCGTTGGAGGTTGTAGTAGACGACACCATTCTTCGCTGCAATATAATTGCCCTAATAAGCAACTGAAAACTATAAACTGCAGTGCTACTGCTCTCAGTACAGCAGTAAGCTTAGGTTACCTGACAGTGAACATTGACACGCCAGTTGGACATGTTCCAGTCGTGGCTTTACTTGACAATGGCTCTGATACAACTTTGATCTCGCAGAATTTTGTTGGGAAATTTTGTATGCCTAGTACGACAGTTGATGCGTCGATAAAAACACTCGGTCTACATAGAAAGTTGAAAAGTTCGTTATTAAGTTTCGATGTGCATTCAGTTGACAGTGATGAAATAATTCATGTTGCCGAAGCTTACACGGTTTCCAAGTATCCTGGAGCAGTGCTGAATTTTTCAAATAAGATCAGCGCGAGGTATGCACATTTGAGAGATCTAAACTTTCCAGAGAATGTTGGGCAAGAAATAAATTTGCTAATTGGATGCAATGTACCGGAAGCGCATTGGGTGCTCGAACAACGTTTAAGTGGTCGTAAGCAACCATTCGCTACCAAGACATTACTCGGATGGGTACTACAGGGACCAACTGATTGTTCGACAGTTGTTAATCATGTGAGTGCTCTCACCGCACAAACACAAGATGTGCTCGACAAACTCACCAAGTTGCAAGACGAAGTGTTCGCCGATCCTTGTGTGGAAGATAAAATTCTCTCTCGTAATAATGGATCTTCGCTACGTATAGTAGAAAATTCCTCATTAGTTGACATGCATTTTCAGTTATTCTTTCCGTGGAAAAACATGATATTAAATTGGATGTTAATTATCAATTAGCCTAAGCATGGTCAAAAGACGTATTTAAAGAGATGGACAGTTGTCTCTATGATATGTTAAAGTATTACGACATCACATTGAATCCGGACACATGGAGAATATTTCATATACTATTGAGCGTCCGACACGTGTTTGGTATTTGACACATAACCCGGTACTGAATCCACGGAAACCGGAGAAGTGTAGAATTGTGTTTGATTGTGTCAGCTTGAACGATGTGTTGTTACACAGTCGGGACCTGACAACGAACTTGGCTGACATCGAGAAAATGTTTCTGCAAGCGCTGCGCCGCAGGCGGATCGAGACGCATTAAGACTGCTCTGGTGGTCAAATAACGACATGACGTCGCACATTAAAGCGTACCGGATGACAGTGCATCCATTTGGTGCCACTTCACCATTTTGTGCAACTTATGCGTTACGCAGAACTGTGAAAGAGTTTGGAAAGCATTTATCACAATGCATTTGCTGGAGAAAGTTGGGATGGGATGAGAGGATTCCTGATGATATTGTGTTGTTATTCGATAGATGAATAACATGCTTACGCTCTGCTAAGGAGTTTCGAGTACCTCGTTGCACTGGTGGGTATTACTAGCTTGATACGCAAATACATTTGCACATACTTTGCGATGCATCTGAACTTGGTCATGGAACAGTGGCATATGGGCATATCTTTGATAAAGGATTCGTTTCACCTGCTCATAATTTATTTTCAAGGTCTAGAGTTAATCCCTCAAAAACAGCTCCTATTCCTAGAATTGAATTACAAGCTGCTGTGCTTGTGGTACGAATATATTTGTTATTGAAACGAACGTTTGGAAAACACATCGAGAATGTAAACGTTTAGACAGACTCAATGACAGTCCTGTATTATATACGTGATATTCGTGAAGTATATATGTTAGAAGAGTACCAAGAAAAGGTGTGTGACTTGGGTAAGGATCAGGAGAACTTTTCTTCATAAGACAAGTAGGAGCACTGGAGGATGTGATGAGTCTGCGGCTTGAAACCGCATTCTCTATAAAAAGCTACTAATATCTAATGATGGTGATGTAATGTGGCGGAAGTGACTCGCCACTAAATAATGTCATTTGCTGCTCTAAATTCGTTAGGGTATTCGTCGAACAAACGTTGTGCATTTAAGCCCTAGAAAGAATTTGGTCGGAGTTGTAAGGTTTAAAGTAGTTTAAAATTCTTCCTTCCCTTTCAACATTACTTTTATTTTGAACCTAGTTACAAAACCTGGATTTTGTGAAATATATTTTGCTTGGAAAAAGTCGAATGTACTTTTACCTAATCAAATAATGGATATAGCTCGAATCAATCGTATAGAGAAAGATATAAGTAAATCAAGCTAGAACCACTATGGTTCCGCGAATTAGACACAATCTGATACTGTTTTTAGAATAAAATCTTCTGATAACATAGATATAAATTCGACTATTCGCTTCCGACAAAGTTCTAAGTATAATTTATAAAATCAAGATAACCTAGTGGAATTACTTAGATTCTGTACGAAAGTGAGAAGAAACTTTACTCATATAAATACGCTAAACTCGGGAATCTTCTTCCAAAAAACAGAAGACATTGTTGATCACTATATGATTTTAAATCACATATAAATTCATTCCTCACAGTGGAAACATTAATTAAACTCTTAAATCTAGATGTCTCACTAGATGAACTATATAATCACGTCATTGCTGGATACTGACAGTAAAATCAATTTTTCAAATTTCGTTATCAACATTCACTCGATCCTTTAGTTCTTATCTTCCAGATTTCTCCTTCACATCCACGTGAAGAAATCCGGCTCATAGAAGATGCCACACTGCGAACCCGAATCTTCTACGAATACCAATAAAAAGAAGTTCTCCGTTCAGAACAAACATATTTCTATATCAACCAAGAGTTCCAACGGAATATTTTTGAAGATTCTGCCTCTTTGAGATCTTTCACATCTTCGATGATCAGGTCTATCGAACTTTATGATTCTTCGTGTCATTTTTCCCCTCACCCATTTTCCTTTCATACAATAAAAGCTCATAAATTAAATTTTTGTAAAAATGATTGATTATCATTTACCTTTTTCATTTTAACGAATAAAAAAATTCCCTGCACGTATGACTTTGAAAATTTAATAAATTGTTTGTTTTTATGCTTTGTGTATACAAATAATTTGAATAATTATTGATCATGCTTAGAATGCATTGGAAATACAACAATAAAACTCTTATCCATTCATTCAAATACATGAAACTGCTGTTTTGGTTAATGGTCATGGGTTCAAACCCTTTCTTCATGAGTGTTGGCTCATATGATTGAAAAATTTGGTTGTATAAACCATATTCAACAGTAGCATAGAAGCGCAACTTGTTTATCATACATCACTGTTTTAAGCGTTTGCGGATAATGATCCTACTGTCCATAGCTGATTAGTGAAAACTGCGCGAAACTGGTATTGGTTGTGTGTGTGAACTAAATGCGTGCAAATGCTGTTTTTCATTCAAGGACATGTGTTCAACCCTGTCTACAAGTTTGTAGTCTGAGGTGTTTGAACATTTTAGTTAAATAAACCTTATCCAACAGTGGCACACAAGCGCATCTTGTTTTCCATTCTTCTAATGTCTCAAGCGCATACGGATTCTGATCCCTACTTGATAATTGCAGACTGCAAAAACTGGTCATGGCGTGTGTGTGTGAACGGAATGCAGAAAACTGCTGGTTTTGTTTAATGGTCATTGTTTCAAACCATGTCTACATGAGTGTTGTCTCATGTGATTGAAAATTTTAATTATATATGACTAATACAACACTGACATAAAAGCCAAACTAGTTTACCATTCTTCTAATGTCTCGAGCGCATATGTATACTGATCCTACTGTTCCTACCTGATAAGTGCCAACAGCGCAAAAATGGTCGTTGGGTGTGTGTCTGAAGAAAATGCATACAAACGCGCTTTTTGTTAATGGTCATGGTTTAAATCGCTGTGAACATGAGTTTGGGCTCGCGTGATGAAATAGATTTGTTGTAAAAACATTATTCTACAATGGCATACAAGCGCAACTTGTATACTAATCCTCCAATGTTTCAAGCCCATGCGGATACTTGATGAGTGCCAACTGCACGAAAACGGTCGTGGGGTGTGTGTAAAGGAAGTGCATGTAAATCCTCGGAGACCCAGCTTAATCGTAATGTAACCTTAATAGCTCATTAAATCAGCAAGAAATCCTTTTCCAGAAGGCCTTTAAAAAATTACGGCGGATGCGTAAAGCAGGTGTGAAACAATGCTGGAGAAAACAAACAGTCAAATTACATTGTGTTTGGTGTCGAGAAAACCACGGAAAAGTGCATAAAATGACAACCCACGAAATTTCAGGAATTGTGTGGTCACATCATTGGTCCAGCTAAGACTGTGGTACATTGTAACGACGATATGCTTGAAGCTACTACATCTTTCAAACACCCAACCATTAAATGAAACACGAGGAATATTTTGATGCACCGCAAAACGTAACCGTCAAGTCTTGTTGGAAAATACCATTTGGTTGCATTTTGTGTGTTTCAAAGATAAACCAAGTATAGGTGACCATTGAGCAATGTTTATCATTATCGATTCTCAAGCATGTCGGTCAACTCGACTTTTGTGGTTCAATGAAACGGCAACGTTGTCGGGGTGTTTAACATTAGGTGCCGAAATGTTATAAGGAAATTCATAAATGTAGAGCGAAAATAAAAATTAGGACAGATGAATCGGATGAAACGGAGAAACAAGATCGGGGCAGAAAAAGTTCAATAGATCGCGGAAGTCTTTGGAACTGACTGCTGAAACATGGAATGCCTGAGATGTTTGTTTGAATCCTGAAGGCATTCTATTGTTAAACCTCAGGAAGGGTCCTAGCGTACGGACAATTCTCGTCCTCGTTTAATATCTCCAGCGGGTGCGGCATGTCTGCCCTATCTCTTCGTTCCTTATTACTTTTCGACTGGAGACGTGTTAGGGAACGCTTCAGATTGTCCGGTGGGCACAGGTGTTTCACCACTACCGGATGAGAGAGAGCTTCCGATTCAGAAAATGCGATTAAATCGAACTTCTTAAAGTTGACCCTCATATAATGCAGCAAGCCCTAGACCGCTTGGCCTTTAAAGCTTCAAGGCGTGGCATGTGATTTTCGCCTTACAAGTGTAATACAATTACCTACTACAAAAGCGGCTTCCTTCCCAATCGAACTGTGTGCGATGTTAATTTTAAATTAGTCGACAGCTTTGTTTAACTTAGCAGTTGCATCTCTGCTGCGTTTGTGTCGATGACGAGATCTCACAACGTTTTCGCAAAGCGGTGTAGCGTTTGCTAACCTCCGCCACTTGTGGCGTCGACGCAACGTTTCACTCAATAATAAAGGCCGAGTGTGGTGGTGTGTTACACTACTTTATTTCTGCGAAACCTGGTGTATCCGAGCGGAAGATGTACATCGAATGTCTGTTTTCGACACCCTTTTCAACTAATGCCTGAAAAATCAATTTATTAGAAGTTTGCCTAGCGGCAAGCGTTGGCTTCATGTTTTCATACACTTTGTCTGTAAGATCAGCATTCTATTCAGACTGCAGTCATTTTCGACTACTGAAAGGTTTATTCGAACGTCTTCATGCATCTTCTGCCTCCCATATTCGTTCGACATGGACTTGCCCACTGCTTCAGTGTTTTGTTATTCAAGCATGCTGTCAAAAATCGGTGACATTATATTTTTGCCTAGTTGAATACCACAGATCAGCTTCCGTATATTCTATCCATCAGACAATGTGGTACGCGAAATCAAAGCTGATTTTATTACCTCATTTGGCGGTTCAACCGTTCTGTTTTATATGTTATCTGCGGCTTCAGATGCTACTCTGGGCGACATAACTGTAAATTGCCTATTGGCTAGTCACATGTCAATTCTCGAAAATGGCTCCTACTTGATCTGATCAATATCGAAGAGTTGTTGCACTAAATTCAGAAAGTGATATATGACCAATGAGTGCCGAGTTTACTGAATGCTATGGAGTGGTGTCAATATTGATGATAAAAATGCAAAAAGAATATACTACAATTTCAATATAATTGTGAGTATGCTACGGCAACAAAATATCAGGGCTAACTTAATTGTTACGGTTCAAGATACGTGTACCTTACAGTATTTAAATAATACTTCAATCCAATAGAAAGGCTATTGTCTCCAGATCTACGATTGATTGATTCAGTCCAGGATTCAAAAGATTATCACAGATTTAGCCGCTGTAAATACAGGTAAAGTACTTATGCGAGATGGGTCGGTTGATTTAGAGCATTCAAACAAAAATTCCCACAACTGCTTTCAGACTTCCAAGATTATAAAACAAATATCACAGGAAGAAGAAGAACAAATCTGAGCTGTAGAAAATTTTGTACTCGGGAAATCCTTGTACAAAGTCAAAATCGTTAACTAATAGTATTAAACAAAATTCCTTCTATTTTTTATTCCGCAAAAACGGCTGTGTGAAAGCCATATGAAATTCTGTTCATCGATATTATCCGCCCATTGACATAATCACCACTCAGATGAACATGTTTCATTAAAATGTCGATTTTCTTTCCCAAACAACCTGAAAACCTTTGTCAAGTGGATGTTTGAACTGCTCTTATGTGGTTGAAGTTAGAAATGTTCGTGCATGGACATTCCATATGTCCACAATCCTGCTAAGTCTTCGAGATTTTCCGTACACCGAATGATTGAGACGACTTGGTCTGTTTGACTTTACCCAAAGAACAATACGGCGCGATGTTATTCAGATGTATACAATTGTGTCTACAGAAGTGCATCCACTTTGTTTGCGTGTAATGAGGAAGTGACATACGAAAATTACTTATCCCTTTACGCCTCACGGTCCCGTATTGAATATTGGCACCATTTATCGCCGTACGGTATACATTTCTTTGGAATTTCCTAACCCAACATGTGGTGGAATCTACCAGCCGGCGATGCTTAAAACAAAGTAGAAATTAAACATTAACAACATCATCATTCGTGAGCCTTACATATTATAAAATCTATTTCATTTATACTTGTATATTTTTCACATTTTTATTCCAACCGTAATAATGTGTGTTGCAAAGTATATATTTTATAACATTAAATCCTCGAATCAAATTTGATCTTCACATCAAGCCTTTGAGTTCTATGTTTTTGAAGATTCATAAGATGAAATCTTATACTGCCATTCATCCTGAGCGTTCAATACATCGACAGATCGTTACCATACTCTGCCAATAAGATCCGCCTTGTCTTTAACCAGTCATACCTGATTGAATGACACTTCATGTAGTATGTAAGTAATAAAATTATGTCTAACCTGTAATGAAACCAGAATTAACAATGAGAATAAGCAAATGATCACTAAGTATATTCGAATATTGCGCAATTGAGCAATTATGGCGTATTATAATATGCACATGAATAAACAGTCAGCGGTGGCCTTTATTACAATAACAACATTAACCGCAGTTTGCGAATGATCTTGTATTTCTATAATCCCGGGCCAGCTTTTCCGTCAAGCATTCTGATGTTTTCAACACTGTTTCTGGTTTGATATTTTCTTAGTCATCTATGATAATAGTGTTAGAATGGTCGACGCAATCGGAATTGGAACACAACTGTTCAGTATTTGTGTAGAAAATTGGATCATCATGACGCGGATGAATTGAGCTATTGTCAAGGTCCATTATCTTCAACACACTTAAACCGTTATTACAAAGCACGATACCAGAGCTTAGTCATAATTCGTTCGAACGTTAATAGAAAACTTCAGCTGATTCTTGCCCCGGTAGATTGGATCTCAGTGATCTTGATTTGCATAACATAGCTGAAGTTTGTCCAGTATTTGAATACATTTAATTCCGGTATTAGAATAAGAATTTGTCATCGATTAAGTTCGTCTAATGCAGTTAGTGCACACGAAATAATCACTCGCTCTTACTTACCAGCAATATTTTCAGCCAATCCATTACGTTGTGCATGTCGAGATGCAGTGAATAAGTTTCGACAACACAATGAATGTAATTATTGTGTTACATATGTAGCAAAAAATGACTGCTATTAACACAAATAACAGCAATATGAACTCGTGAGCGACTGGATACTTCTCGTAGAGCAAGTATAGAAACCAGAGAATTTGGTGTAATGAATTGTATTGTACTGAATGAAATAACCAACCCAAGAATGGAAGTGAGAACAAACCACGCTTACTCGAATTACACAGTATGTATTGATTAATGTAGGTTTGACAACGAGAACTTGATTAACTATATTATCGATTATTATCGTATGAATAATGATAAATGACTGAATATTATTGGTCGTTATTTGAACAATCACCACATCCACCGCGGTTTGCGAACAATTCTGGGTTTCTATAATCCCGGTACGGCTTGTTCAACAAACGTAATGATCTTCTTATCAGTCTCTCCGGTTCAGAATCTTCAGATGTATCGGTATCTCTGTAGGTAATTTTATCCACATGACGGCGATGCATTGAGCCATCATCAAGGTCCATTATTTTTAACCGGCATTGACTGATATTGCCAAGCACGATACCAGAGCTCGGTCGGAATTCATTACTACGATGAAATGAAACTTCAGCTGATCCCAGACCCAGCAGATTTGATCTCAGGGATCTTGCTTTGCATAACACAGCTGGAGTATGTCCGGTAGATGCGTGAGTACAATTCCGATATTGCAATAAGTGATTGTCAACAAATCGATCATGTTCGTCAAATGTAGTAGGTGCACAAGAAATGATTGCTCGCTTTAAGGTACTAACAAAATTTTCAGCCAATCCATTTGATTGTGAATGACGAGGTGCAGTAAATAAGTGTTGACAACTGAGAGAATGTTACCATTGTGTAACACATACAACAGAAAAATGGCTGCCATTATCACTAACAACAGCAAAAGGAACTCCTTTGCGGCTTAATACTTTTCTCAGTGCAAGCATAGTAAAACTAGAGTTTGGTTTCTGCGTCCAAAACACTTCAGGCAATTTGGAATGAGAATCACTCACGACCAATGCATAGTAATTGTTTGAAAATGGTCCACAATAATCAACATGAATGCGCTGCCAAGCTTCACATGCCAGTGGCCATGGTGTCCATTTAGATGGTTGTCGGAAAAATTTATGATGGAAAGCTTCGCAAGAAATAGCAGTTCTGCGTATGTCTGCGTCTATTTCAGGCCACTAGCATAAACTTCTGGCTAAAGGCTTCATTTTTCTATTCCAAGTTGTCCAGAATGCAAATCATTCAGTACAGCTTTACGCAAAGTGGGGGAATAATAATTCTATCATTCAAGCATAATAAACTATCAGGAGTCGTTGAGAGTTAATCTCGTCTAGTAAAATATGATGGAAATTTCCTCCGAATATGTGAACTCCATCCTTTCTTAAAAGCAGTAAAAATACCAGAAAAGAAACGTTTCGTGTCACGAATTAACAAATGACGACTGATAGGAAGTGGTTGCACCAAAAGAGAATCAAAAGTATCATCAGGTTTTGAACCTGGCAGTGACTGGCGTGACAGGTAGTCTACTTGTTGAATGTGTTTAGCACTTCGATGTTTAATTGCAGAATCATAAGCACTGAGTGCTATACTCCATCTTTGAACCATTGCGCCAGTACATTTCGAAATAAATTTACCAGGATTGTATATGAATTTTAAGGCTCCATGGTCATTAACAATGGTGAAACGATGACCAAACAGGAACTTGTGTAAACGTTGGATGGCCCAATAGACAGCTAACGCTTCACGGTGTGTTTGAGCATAACACTTTTCAGCAGTAGTAAGCCTGCGAGAAACGCATATTACTGGATGTCCATTTTTTTATAGAAAACTGCATCAATACCGTCGGGGGGGGTGCATCAGTAATTACAAAGGAATGTATTTTGTGACTGAATGGACGAAGAACTGCATCTGACTTCAGAAAGGATAGTGAACAATGTTCATGTTTATCAGTCCACACAAAAGTTTCTTTTGATTGAAGTGAAAATAATGATGGAGCGTTTACACAGAAATTTGGAATGAACCTCGAATAGTATTGCAAAGCACCGATAAGAGATCTCAATTGTGTCATGTTCTTTGGGGACTCAGCATTCGTCAGTGGGAGTAAACGATTGGGATTTGGTTTATTACCATTAACACCAACAATGTATCCAATGCATTCAAAATTCGAAACACAAAACAAACACATTTTCGGATTAACAGCAACATTTTTAGCGGTGAATCTACGAAACAATGCCAATAAACTTTCAGCATGGAGAGATCGTGTTGACGCATGCACGATAGCATCATCCTGATATACTTCAACTCCCACCATATCGCGAGTAATATCATTCATAACTTGTTGAAATATAGCAGGAGAATTGCACAAACCAAAAGGCAAGAATTTGTACTGAAATAAACTAAACGGTGTTTTAATGGTAGTTGATATTGAAGACTGATCGGTCAACGGAGTCTGTAAGTAAGCGTCTTTTGAATCAATTTTCGAGAAAAATTTGGATCCCGTCAATTTATTCAAAATATCTCCGGGTTCAACTGTCGTGCATGTTTGCTTCAACAATCTAGTATTTAATGTAAGACGATAATCGCCGCAAATCCTTGGGCTCTTCCCATCAGACTTCAACGGTGTGACAATAGGTGTGCCTCAAGCGGAGGACTCAAACTTTTCAATGATACCTTTAGAACATAGATCTTTCAAAGCTTCTCCGACAGGTTCTCGAAGTCCATATGGAATAAGGCGGCGTTTGAGAAACACAGGGTTTCCTTTTACATCAAGAGAAATAGGAGGAATTCGCATTCCGCCAGTTGCTTGCGAACATTTAATTATGAGATTCTTCAACTCTAAAGTATCTACAGACCATGTCAAGAGAGATAGACTGATTTTTAGAGCTTGCATTGCTTTCAGACCGAGAACAGATGGAACAGTTTTAATAACAATGAATCTACATGCAGCAGTATTGTTTTCATCTCGGATGGAGATCAAACACGATCCAACGACAGGAATAGAATGTCCAGTAATGCCTTTAATTGTGAGGCTATTATGTTGTATTTTCGCATTAAGAGCAAACTGATTTAGATATCTCTGGGTAATAAGCGATTCAGGCTGTCCGTATCTAGAATAAAATCTAAGAATGCGCCACTAGAAACACAAGAAATGGTTTACGACTATGGCTAGAATCGGAAGATGTCACGGCCAAAGATAATGATTTAAATTCATCAATAACATCGCTAACCTGAGCGTCTTTGAATCAGTTTAATACGTTTTAGGTGTTCGACAAACGAGTTAAATATGACCAGTTTTTCCGCACCTATGACATCTGGCTTGACGGAATCGGAAATTGTGGCGTGAGTGCAGACTGCCGCATGACGCACATTTCCCAATTTTGATAGAATTCGAATAATTATCAGTAACGCTACGATAATTCAGTTGATACTTCAGCTGATGACCTGCTGTAGCATTATCCGCTCTTCCACGATTATGTGTATCAAACATGACAGAGATTTCTGCTAAAGACAAATCTGTCGTTGCCACACGCGCATCTTGATGCTGTTCACAATTAGCTAGACAAACTTTGAAAGAATGTTTTGGCAGTTTCAAGAGCTCATTTTCGCCAAACACTGTCATTTATTCCAGCGATTAGGCGATCTTTCAATTGCATTTCTAACAAGTCACCGAAAACGCATTTCGCTGCCTAAATTAACAATTGTAGATAAAATTCGCGAATTCCTTGATTGGGCTGACGCACCATTGAATGAAATTTTGCACGTTCAGTTGCTTCGAAATGTACAGGCTTCGAATGTTGCAATGAAAGCACCTTTAGCTTTTCGTATGGAAAAGAAATAGGAGAATCCGGATAGGCTAAATTTTTGATTAACGTAAATGCAGATTTTCCGACTGCAGTCAGAAATTGGATAGACTTTTTATCATTTTCAGCTTTCGGCCATGTCATAACACTAAATTTCGAATCTTTCAAAATAGTCTTCAATTTCTGGCGCATTTGCATTTATGTCGAGAGGTTCCATAATTGAATTCGCAATGAAGAATTGCTGTTTGCGACGCCAAGTTTAATTAATTGTATGGTATTAAATGAAATAACCAACCTAAGAATGGAAGTAAGAACAAACCACGCTCACTCGAATTACACAGTATGTATTAATTAATGTAGGTTTGACAACGAGAACTTGAATAACTATATTATTGATTATTATCGCATGAATGATGATGAATGATTGAATATTATCGATCGTTATTTGAACAATCACCATATTTGGTTTCTGGTTGAAATAGACTTCACGCCAATTTGAATAAGAATGATTTACAACTAATGTATATTACTTGTTTAGAAATTGTCCACAATGATTCACATCAATGCGTTGCCAAGAATCTCATGCCAATGGGCATGTTGTCTATTTGGATGGTTATCGAAAACTTTATGATGACAAGCTTCAAAAGTAGTAGCCGGTCTGCGCAACGGCTTGACCCCATTGTCGTCTATCAAGAAGTAGAAGAAGACGAAGACAGGTGATGCACATGCTGTATGTGCTAAGCATTTCGATTATCAATAACATAATCATAAATGCTAGGAGCTATACTTCATCATTATTCTATTGCGACAAAACATTCGAAATATATTCAACCTGATCGTATATTAATTTTAAAGATTCATAATCAGTAACAATTGTGAAACGATAACCAAATAGGATTTTATGTAAACGTTGAATGGCCCTAAGAACAGCTAAGGCTTCACAATTTGTGTTGATCACATAACCAGCATTTACACACCTCTATCGGTTTCTGGCTCTTTTCCGTCAACAGGTGGATACAATATGATTAGGCTCAGCGAGCCTTGAAACGGTGAAAAGGTGGTAAACAAAGTTATACTTGAATACCAATGCTTGTTCATAACTAACTATTTTCTATAAAATAATGTTAAGTTTCTATGTGGCACGGAATCCTGAAGTTTATCCAACCTTCATACGAACTGTTCTGAAATCTCTGTTGTTTGTCACATTAATTTATTGAATTTTCGGAGAGCGAATAATCAAATATCTGACCTCGTTTTTGCGCCATGTTCTACAAGCCAGAGGAAATTAATGCCGTCAATGTACCGGAAATCGAGAATCTATTCAAGCTGGACTCCTGGCTCGAGCCTTACCGTTATGAAATAAAACGAAGGTTTCAATATTTTTTTGTCATTTAGATGTTTTAATAATGCCATTATTATCTTATGACGAGCCAAATTAAGTTTTATTCTCACAATATCATTGCTTAGATTTTATCGAGTCTTCACTGTGATGAATAAACTCGACACACTATTGTTAGTAATTATCGATCCCTGATAACCATTCCACCAAACAAACCAAATGTTTCGATTACTTTAACCGTAATATTTACGTTAGATCATGTTTAATTAAGTTGCTGACCATAAGCAACCGAATTACTATATAATCAAGTAATGGCTTCATGGGTTGTTTTCACCAGATTCAACATCGTTGTATTTTAGACTTTATATTTGTGTTATGTATTTATTTTGGGCCCATGAAACGATTCTAAAATTTAGATAGCAAACTATTTAAATTTTTGAAGTGTTCCATGTTGAGGATAATGGCATTGATTTACTAATGTTCACGTTCCCCTTGCTATTTTTGTCTTTTTGGTTCGGCCCTCAAATTGAGAAATGCACTAATAACTCTCAGGGGCCATTTAATTTCAGTCCTCATCTTGATCCTCCTTACTGTCTCAAGTAAAGTCCATTTGCACTCATTTTTGCTTATTGTCACAATGGTTTTTCCCTATCCTCTTCGCTACCCTTAACTGCGCATGTAGAATATTTCGTTAAAATTAATACTGTTAAATGATTTTACGCCCACTCTAAATTCTCCATTCATTAATATGTCCGCTTTTCAGATGTGTGACTTTAAAAATCTTAAACTGTCACAATTCTTTTTAGATACAAATGCTTCCAGGATTACTCAAACTGGATAGAGCATGTTGGCGGTCTGGAGCAGTTCACCCAAGGATACAAGGAGTTTGGAATCAACGTCGATTCCGATGGGACCATCAGGTGTAAGGAATGGGCTCCCGGAGCTAAAGAAGTTTATCTTCGCGGGGACTTTAGTGGGTTTCTTGTAATCATAATCATGATGTCTAGATGAATGGAAAGAATTCACACATCCATACACCAATGTTGGTTATGGCAAATGGGAGCTCGTTCTTCCACCAGTCAACGGATCCCCTGCTATACCACATCTTTCTGTGATCAAAGTATTTTGTTTTCAATTTGTTTACTTTGCAGTTATTAATTGTTACACACGATGGCCGGCGATTGGATCGTTTAAGTCCATGGGCACCATATGTGATGTGCTTAAATGAAACAAAAGTTTACGATCAAGTTTTCTACAACCCTCCCGAGGTATGTTTTTATTACTAATCTTTATTTATATAGCGCTACTCTTTCAAACATTCACATCCACCTAAGCCCAAAAGCCTTAGAATTTACGAGAGTCATGTTGGAATATCTTCTTCTGAGCCAAGGGTTGCCTCATACACTCATTTCAAAAATAACATACTACCACGAATTAAAAATTTGGGTAAGTTTATTCTTTGTATTGTGGTGCTCACATCCTCATCCCTTACACACCACTATCGGTATCTGGCTGTTTACCGTCATCAGGTGGAGACAGTAAGATCAGTTTCAGTGAGCCTTTTCTATTTTACTGAATGTAATCTCTAACTGTTCATCGTTGTAACGGTTATTACTTAAGATATAACCCTATGTTTAACCAAAATTTGAGAATGAACTAAAAGCAGAATCTCTTAACAACCAGCTTCTTTTCGTTTCGCTATTTTGGCTATTGCCTTTGCATTTATCAATTTTTCGCGGGTATGGTGCGTAATTATGACCGTAAAAATTTCTTGTTCATTCGTACCATATGCGATATTGTTTTCGGCAAAATATTATGTAGACATCTTTTAATCTTATCTCAACTAAGCTATGCAAATTAAATATCTTCGCGCGGTTCTGTAATTGTCCTAGTCGCCATTGATAGTAGGAATGAGCCCACATATGACACGTTTCTTAAACCTAGTAGAACGGCCCTCGTCCGCATGAGAAACGGTGACGCTGGTACGTCGAGCTTTAAATCAAGTTTGATCCAGACAGATGGAGCCAAACAGCTAGTAATGACATTCTGTCTGGATAAGGGAAAACCTCAATTGCTACTTTGTAAGATACTCGATTGCGGGAATGGCTTCGGAAGAAAACCCCGTAAAAATCCAGATTGAATTCACGTAGTCGGATAGTTGGCGCTCGGTGTCATCTTTTTGGCCACTGCATTATATCTTATAGATTGCACTTGGATGTGTAAAAACTAGGAATGTGCAGTCAAACAAATTCCAATGCAGTTCCTGGCAATGTTTCGAACATACTCCAAAATATCATTGAGACTGGCTCATCCAACACCCAGCCAAACACATAAAAGTAAAATTATTTAAGCGCATGCGGATCCTGATCTTACTGTCCCTACCTGTTGAGTGCGAACAGCACAAAACCGGTAAAGCATGCAAATAAATATTTTTTTAAGAATTCTTTTTTAACGGTAGTAAGATCCCAGTTTAAAAAGCAGATGATGACTTTATTCGTGTACACGAATTTCCAGAAATTAAATTACTTTCTCCACAAATTTAAAAATTGAAATGCTTAAAATCACAGAAGACCCGTCCAGGCAAAGTGACGCACAATAAAAACTGTACGTGGGAAAAGATACTGTCAGTTTACCCAGACCTAGACAGGAATGCGAATGATATTAGAAAATAAAGTTAGAAAAATGACGAGGAGATCAGACCATCATTTATCAAATTTTCAGCGCATGTTCAACTCTTAAACGGCCACTAATTCATTAACCATGTATCCAGCCAGTTAACGAATAAAAAAGTTCGAGTTAGGAGTTGCATTTTGGGGGTTTCAAATATAAACCAATTATGGATGACCATTGAGCAATGTTTGTTATGATTTATTCTAAATCATGTCAGTCGACTCGACTGTTATGGTTCAATGAAGCGGCAACGTTGTCGGCGTATTTATAGTAATTGCTGATGGGTTACAAGGAAGATCATAAATGTAAATCGGATATAAAAATGGGGACAGTATTTCACCCTGCAGAATCGTTATCACACGGCTTGCTTTGCCATTCACGACAGTACATTGGAAACGACCTCCGAAGTAGGATGCAATCCAATGAATAATGTTTAATGGAACACCGCATTCAGACAGATTTTATAGTAAAGTACTTTGTGCAACACTGCTGTCCGCATTGGTATAATCCATTAAAAAATGTACAGATTTACAGAAAACATGAAATATGCTCCGTTAGCAAAGCGACATCATCAACTGTTTAACAATTTTTACGGTTAGCAAACTGATAAGCATCATGTACCTGACAACTGGAAGCCAATGCTTTCAAGTACTTCAAGCACCTGCGACATGCACGCGATTTGGCGGTATTTACGAGGCTCTTTCTTAGAAATCGGGGTTATACGGACAGATTTCCAACAGTCATTCATAATTGTTGTTTCCAAGCAACGATTGTAAATGGATGCGATAGGTGCCGAAAGTAGACCAACGCATTCCTTTGATACAATGGGTGAGAGTTTATCGTGAGACAGACGAAAGTGCACAAAAGACCTCAGGTACGTTGGTGAAGGATGAATTAGTGAAACAAGATGGGGACAGAAAAAAGTTCTGGTAACTGTCGTTGTCAGCTAGTTGGGGACGAAAGATTCATTCAAGGAATTGATGTCCGAAATACATGAAGATTTATCATCGTCTTTTCCGAAAATTTGCTTAAGCGAACGCCTTAAGTGATGACGTGCAAAGAAGTGCATTCGTATACACTCTCTCGAGACGTCGAAATTGAAGCTTAATTGACTGGGGAATTTGCGCAACAGCATCGTGTTTTGGAAGGCTTTATCTTTTAATCTGCGTAGACGTTTTAGGTGAGCAGAAGAAAATTGGTAAGGACTAACAAAAATAGATTATTTTGCACAACAAATGTCAACACAAATTGAGATATGACGTTACAACATCACATTCTTTGTAGCCATCTACTTCATTAAACGTTTTCGCATATTATCACTAACACGAAGCCTCAAACTGGAGAAAATTGATCGGATCGAACATCTCCATGTTCTAGATATCCAAATCGGTGTCCATTAGGAATCACCGAAACCGCGCATACAAAGGTTGATGGTAACCAGAGCAGATATTTCTAAGCCCATCACGTTGTTTGTTGGGTTTTTAGCGATGGTTTATCCAGGAATCAAAGATGTGTTTTCCTATGCATTCGCGAGCTGGTCATATTCAAAAGTACACACAACCCTACCACAAAAACTTTTAAAGTTGCACCGCAAAATATAATCAGACGACGTATCTTCTGAATAAAGCAGATCAGGTAAAAGAAAACAAGTTATTACTTTTCACACAAAGAAGTATTAGGTGGTCACCCTAATTTCAAGCACTTTTTCATCACATGTAGGTTAGGACTGTGAAGATTTGCCTCGATCCAACCTTGTTCTTTCATATTCATATAATCGACAGTCGCTTTTGCGCACTAAGACTACAGGTTTTATGAAAGAAATGCCGAATTCGCAATCAATTCCGCAAGCTGTTTGCGGTTGCTGCATATGCATCGACTGATTGTAGCTCTGAACATGCCAATGATGGGTTTTAGGAAGATTACAACTTAAAGTGTGCATAGATTACAGAACTCAAATTATGTTTCACCTTTGTTAGTGGCGGTTTATCTCCCGACCAACTGCAGCTTTGATTTCTGCCGACATTTTCTACAATCATTTCATTTGCATGTGTGCAGATCAAGGTAGTAAAATCCTTTTCTTTTGTGATGTGAATCGTTGCCGTTTTAATTAAAGTCAATTATTATTAAGATAACTCAGTGGTACTCAGCTAAGATTCTTACTTAGCCACTTACAGCGCGAATCAGCGCTACACACGTTTTTCAAGTTGGTACACGCCTATGGTAAAATATCTTAGTACACGAGGCTGCTGCAATTTGTATATTAGCCTAGTTCGCTTTCGAGTCCTGACCAACTTAACGGAATGTTCAAGCTTGAATTGAAATCCGAAAGATAGCTATCGGCTTAGCCGCTTCCCTATCTAACTGTATTTCTGAACCAGCTTTTAACCCTGTTGAATTTTATTATATAAACTGGAAGAAATTAATTCTTGAATAATCACAGCGATGATAGTGTAAATCATTGGGGTGCAGTCCAGGCCATTATAATTTACTAAACATGTATGTGTGTTCATTACTCCTGTATTGTTTAGGTAAGGCTGTCATATTGGTTGTGGGTGGTTATTGGCGGAAACACGCCGCTGTCTCCCCGGGACATTTTCTCTCTCGTTTATTTATCTATGCTTTGGTATCCAACAGTATATCAGTCAACGTGCAGTCTATGACTTCCGCTTTTTGCGTGATTCCAGTCTTCCGATTATAAGCACACTTGGTATCTTGCTAAAAATACTTTGCTAAATAGCTGCATAAGGATCTGACTGTCATATACGAATGACCGTTATTTTGAAATACGTCATATTGCTTACTTCACAAATTACTTCACAGTCATTGTAGTAAACCACAAAATTGGTTTTTTTTTGCAAATTAACGGAAAGCCCAACCATAGTTAAAATGATCAGTAGCACTCGGCTTATTTTATCTGGCAGCAAATTATTTATCATTAAACCTCTAGAATATTTTGTACAAAGCGATAGTTCAGACTATTACTTTACGGGTAATGCTCGTTTAAAGGTGCGAATCAACACTGGCTGTTTCACATACAGCACGTGTCGTTAATTAATTGGTTGCAATGCTTGGTGGTTCTGAATAGTAAGAACCAAGTGTTCACCATATGGACGGTTGAAACCCTAACTAATGATTTGAGTAAAGCCGATGCAGCGAATTTTCTGGGTTGATTTCCGACGCTCCAAAATTCCGGTGATATTTCTTAACCCCATTATTACTGCCTGTCTTGCAACTATTTTACGGGCGTGTTTAAGTAATCTTGCGTGCTTGTCAAGTGACCTAATAAAGAAATTTTTATAATACGCAGTAGCTAAATCCGAAAGACAGCATCATTGTTGCAGAATCCTATTGCTCGACCGTGTTTGTATATAAGAAAAGGCGCACCAACTCACATCATAACCTTTTATTCTTATTCGCATACGTTTTTGAACCCACTTGTTCTCTGTAGGCGCAATTCTGTCGTAATTTGTATCGGTGCATTAGCTTAGTGCGATACTGTCTTTTAGAGCTAATGACGGTGCTTGTTTCAAGCTGGATCATGATCCACGTTCTATGTTATAACGAGCACTTGATTGTTTGTTAGGTAGAGCACTGCGCATGCCAACTCTCCATTATGCTTTGTGTTTTAATTTTTAACAGGTTACAATGCTATTCAATTGATGGCTGTAATGGAGCATGCGTATTATGCCTCTTTCGGGTATCAGGTTACCAGCTTCTTTGCTGCTTCCAGGTAAAGTCTAATTTTAACAGCTTTTACCACCAGATTTATTGTTAACGTTAGTCAGAACGTAAACCTTGCTATTTGTTGTTGTAACCTCTGGCTCATTTGTGCATTCATGAATGGCCCGGCGCATTCTCTCCTCTTATCACACTTCGCCACTGACAGCGACGTTGGCTATGAAATATTCGAGCCAGTCTCGATCTCAAACTACAGAATACTGTCTTTTTCATGCTTCATCTACGCACCTGATGTCCGTCCGTTCAACAGTTAAGCACGAACTGTTTCAAGCTTTTCAACGTTATGCCTAGATTCACTCTGTGAATGTGTTTAAAATAAATATTTGTGGTTTTACATATATTACGTATATTATTGAACCACAGTTTCAAAGTCAGACATTGTCCAACTTTGTCCGATGCTCAAAATTATTGTTAGCTTCAATATGAATTCGTTGTGCACTGGTTAGTCCATCGTTTTTGCATTGTCCTTACAAGCACATTCTTGCATAATAACCATAATCCATGGTTTTATGTGCGACTGTGAAGTTTCAGGTCATTGCTTACTGCATTGACTAGTTTTTCGCTAACGTATTAGATGAAACACACAAAATCGATTAATCTTATCGCGAATTTGTTGTAAAAGAGGTTTTTCCACGAAGTCCCTCTAGCTTGCTGGCGAAACTTTCTTAGTCAAACGTATTAGCAAATGACAAAGAACTACTTGTTGTAAGACAATGCCTAATAGTAAAACTTTGATCAACTAAAATATTCTAGCACACAAAGCTGCCAAGGAAAAGAGCGTGTTAAATGAGTCACGCAATGATTATAGTGAGAGCATGAGAACACAACATGTATGGTATGGTATGTAAGCACAAGTCTGATCCAGGTAAAGTGCCGTACAGTCAGAGACGGCACGTCGGCTAAAATACTGTCAGGTTGCCCAGACCTAGACAGATATGAGGAAGAAAAAAGAACGGGAAGTGGTGGTGAGAATCCAGCCTGTTTCAGCATGCAGCTCACTACCTCTGGCCAATTAATTTAGCACGGTGTTAGCCGCACAGCACAAAGTACTGCACGATTGCACTTCCGTGCACAACATGACCACCATCGCGTACTTAGGACATAATTACCTACTACTCTGTGTTCAAACTTTATTTTTCTTACTCGTTTAAATTAATTTGTGACGAATATCAACATAAACCGATTCTATCAACAAAATCCCCAATCTCGATTCCCGATTAAATTGCAAGTTATCTCTTTAGTGTGTATGGGTCTACACCGGTATCTGTCTTCGGATGCAATACAACCTTGGTGATAGCAGTGTTAATTGAAATTTCACTTTTGATTCAACATCACCTTCAATTTTCACTCCCATCGCTTGCATATTTCAACGAGCGCCTAGTGATGAAAACCCCAATGCCACTTGTCCTCTTAGTAATCTTCTCGATCACCTAAGAGCCGTCATATAATTATATCTGCATAATCTTGCCATATTCCAGGATTAACTGAAATTTTTTCGACATTTAGCCGCCCGAACTTTGTTGACGAATCCTATTATAACATTTATACTCCCTTATCGTGCGATATGGTACCGGTTCATTTAATTGACAATGCCAATTTGATTAACATATCACGGTCGTCATTTCATTTTTGAATTCGATTCGATTTTAGCCTACTTTGTTTAACATCACGTCAACTACTGCCCCTGACCCGCCTTTGCACACGAATTTGTGTGGCCGAGTGGTGGTTGGTCCGTGTCGGTAAACATTAAGCTGGTGTTTCAGCAATCGATTGTGTATTAGTGTGCATTACTCATCCAAATCACACGTGGTGTCCATATGAGCTTAAGTCTATCGAATATAATCAGACAAGTGACGTTCTCATGGATAGCTATTAGTGACCATGTTTTGCACGGTTGCTTTCTTTTTTCTTTTTATGTAGATAATTTCCAGATGGATCGGCTATTTGCGTACGTCGAGTGCATTTGCTCAAGTATCAAAGACACCCTGACCGCAGCAATAGAGGAAAATATTCGTAGCTCAGGATGTGGATGGTGTTCAACTTGTGTTCGCCGAGCTTGCGTAGTTGTTGTTGGACGTTTCGTCATCAGGCTAGATGACATCATCAGCTAAACTTCTTTCGAAGCGTCTCGAATCCGCGGGAGTGATGGTGAACGGACAGACAAGCGGTATAATAACCAACGAATTCTAACTACAAGACGCTTCGAAAGAAGTTTTGCTGATGAGGTCATCTAGCCAGATGACGATACGTCTAACAACAACTACGGAAGCTTGGCGAACACAAGTTGAACAACACCCTGACCTCGTGCACTCTGTCTGTTTTCAGTTCGAACGTGAACCCCGCCAATGATCTAATCGATTGAGAGTCACACTTATAGACATCGTGTAGGTAATAAAACCAGTTTGCACTCGACCTGAATAAATCTACAGTATTTCTCAATTAAGTGAGAACGACCGACAGACCTTTGCTGTTTGTATTCCAACTAATACGATGCTGTGGAAATATTCTGTTCTTTCACTTGGAGGATTGATTTCGCAAATCAATCTGGATAACGGGCATTGAAGATACACTTCTTCGTGATCACTGACAAACGCTCAACACATGTTTATACTCAGCTTTCCATTTTTGATGTTGATATAATCAAGTGGATTGAGCGGTAACAGTCGCATTGGTTTGGCCGTGCATTGCGGATTACAAGCCCTCGAATGTATTTGTCTACCGGCACCAACAATGTTTATCATAAATTCAATACGTTCAAGCACTTCTGATTCCTGGGATATGTGGTATTTTTGGACTGGTTTTTGAGTTCTAATTCGTTAACAGGGTTTTATACCAGGGCTGTCAAATGTGTGGGCCACACAAATGAGACTGCAATAGTCTCATATAGTGGCAGAGGTTGCATTTTTATTACTTTAATTTATATATAAAAACAGAACTCTGACACGATGTCGCATTGGAGAGAACAATAGGGTCCTGCTAGCATAAAATGTGTTTCCTACCCTCCCTCGTTGTGTGGCGTTAGCCTTATCAAGCGTTTGTGCAGACGCGCAACTCAATTAAATATATTTTATGAGGATTACAGCGAGATGGGCCTGCCGGTTTACGGAAACCATCTTGACCCAATCATGGTGCGTTTTAGTCCCACCTCACCGCTTAATTTACTAAAATCTATTTGCCTTTTCGCAACGTGATGAATCACAGGTTGACACGTTTTCCTCGGTTTCGATCGATATATGGCTTTCGTCTGTACACGAATTGACTCATTGTGAAACACATTCCTTTCCTCTTTTTTTACAATGTCAAATGTATCGCAAAAATATTCAGTTACGCGAATTTGTGCGCGCACTAAGATGAGTTCATAAGCGTATCGCTGTTGTTTTAAGCATGGTCGGATAGTCCGTCTTCACTGAATTTAATTTTTCACAGCCGTTACGGGACCCCTGATGAGTTGAAAGCTATGGTGGATGAAGCGCATCGGCTGGGACTGGTTGTGTTGCTTGACGTGGTTCACAGCCACGCTTCAAAGAACACCCTTGACGGGTTAAACCAATTCGATGGAACCAATGCTTGTTACTTTCATGATGGCGCTCGTGGCGTGCATGATCTGTGGGATTCGAGATTGTTCAACTATACCGAGTAAGAATCCATTTCCCCTCTTTCCTTTTTCCAATTTGATTGTGGTTTGCTTGAAAAATATTTGCCAGATTTCCATGGACTAGCTCTCAGCCTAGGTGGAGTCTGACAGTACGACATTGTCTGCTGAAATCTCGTTATTTCATACATAAAATTGTTATCAACCCCGTTGCGATATCAGATCCTGCAGACCCTATCTTCCGCGTTGCTTCTAATTAGCACATAGTTATGTAAAAGTTTGGTCATTGGATTGCTACATCGAGTCTGCCTTACTTTACTTTACTTTTGTGCGACTATCTCCTGCTGGAGGATGAGTCTGCTCCAATGACGATTCATCCAGCCTGTCTAACCTACGCAGGCAGTATAACACCAGCCCGTTCTGATTGCGGGCGTAGCACTAGGTACCTTGTTTAACCTATCGTTTGCTTGTGTGCCTTGACGGATCTGGATCGATTCGATAGGGTCTTTCATCGCAATGTTTCATCTTCAACTGTCCATGTAACGCGTCGCATTATAAGCTGTGTCCGAGAACACACGTCCAGCTCAAACAAAGCGAAATCGCACTGAAGCAGATTAATGAATTCAATAACCACACAATCTTCATTTCTTACAAATGAACGGTGTCTCAATAAAGTGTCAACGCTTGTCACACCAGGTTAACTGGCCAGGTAATGTTTGATGGTTCGTACTCCCGTTATTTGAGTGTGATTAAACATAACGCCTGGCACGGATTTCTGTGGAAATTTTTTTACTAATCCTAGCTCGTTTGATTTTTCAACCGGTGCAATTACATTAAATGGTTTGGTTTTAATTTGAAAATTGCCATCTATAATTTTAGCTCCAGTACCTCCGAATTCATTACTAACCAAATTTGGAAAAGCTTTGATTGTTCATTTTAACCTTACATTTATTTTTCTCTCAATTTTTTATTAGAATTATGCAACTCCGCCGGTTACTGTCGATCGTTCCGATTACAATAGTTTTATTGAGCCTTTCAGATGACTGAGGTCAATCAGTCAATGGCGGTCTTGTACTAAGCATCTTCTTGGTGTTTGCTTAACCTTGTATGTTGTCAAGCGGAGCGACGAGAAAAGCTTGTTATGATGCATGACAGTGAAAGCCGCAAGGAAGCTGCCGTGCTGATGTCGCTCTAATCGTTCACGAAACTTGTTTGAATGCATGTTCCATTCGAGGTGTAGGCACCTCTTCCCAGTTTGTTTGTGCTTACTCTTCTATAGAAGCCGTAGTAATTAAGTCCCACCCTTCCCCATCTTTTAGGATTTTACTTTTTCATGGTTGTGTGCAAGTTAAGCATTTGGTACGTGCTACCGGTGTAATGCTGTCTGTGATGATGATGATGATACATGTTACAAATATGCATTCATCGAACCTCTTTAGCACTTGGTAACCCGCGCGTCTTTCCAGCATGAGTCTCGTCGTTCGACCTCAACGGTTGTACATTTTAAAAATTTGCACAAGCATACATTACCTAGTTGCGAGATAGTCAAAGACATTGTCCAGAAAAATATTTCTGCGACAAATTATCACCTTGTCCAGCGGATCAAAATCGTATCACCCGTCGTAGCAATAAAATCGGAGACAAGCACAGGTTTTGTGGGTTCTAACTGCCTCCGAAGAAGATTAAAAGTTACCGATGCTAATCTCTTTTGCAGAAATTTGATTTGCTATCTATTTTGGCTAGACCATCAAGACATTAGGACTGTCCGTATGCCAAAAACAAGATATTTGCTTCTTCACTAGATTGTGTAAATCTGCCATTTTTATTTTCATTCCTCATCCGTATGCGCCTGTGTATGTCTTCGATGATAGCTCCCTCCGCACGTGATGCAACTATCTTTGGTGGCGTGATAGGTGAAGAAAAACAAGATAACATGCAAAATCCTCATTGGTTTTGGACTGTGTTTGCTTTGAGAGCTAGGGCTCACCATCGTTTTGGTGTTCGTATTGTTGTAGAATCTGCTTGGATTGTTTAGTTATTCTAGCCACGAAAGCTCTCATACTGACGCTGTTCTGGTCTTGCGCATAGATTTCTTTTATATTAGATTTACTCGATGTTCATTTACTCTATTCTACGGATTGCTTAACGTTTTCATTTCCGAACTGTGTTATCTATATAGAATTTTTGTTAATTTGTTGCGTGACAGTTGGGCATTCTTTATTTGTTTTTGATGTACCATTGTGATTGATTAAGATGACAAGTGTATGCTAGCCTTAATCGAGGTGTACACATTTCAACATAGTCCGTCGTAACTGAAACCCGTTCGGTTTTTTACTTGCAGGTTAGAGGTCCTCCGCTTTCTAATGTCCAATCTTCGTTGGTGGATTGATGAATACGGATTCGACGGCTTCCGTTTCGATGGCGTCATGTCGATGCTTTACCATCATCATGGTCTCATGACCAACTTCTCTGGTCACTACGGTGAATACTTTGGTCTGTCCGTAGACACCGAATCGTGGACATATCTGATGCTAGCCAATAATTTTCTGCACCAGAAATATCCTTTTGTTATTAGCATAGCAGAAGTACGTTTCGTATACGTTGTTTCGCCGTTTTTCCTGTTCACTTTCCTTAAGCAAGCACAGTTTGTCATCATGGTTTTATCAAGCTTGTTGCTAGCTTAAGGGGTTGTTATTTTGCAGGAAGTAAGCGGAATGCCGACACTTTGCCGCCCCGTATCGGAAGGTGGTGCTGGTTTTGACTATCGTTTAGCGATGGCTATCCCAGATAAATGGATTGAGGTAAGGTTTCGTTCACATGATTCACCCTTGATTCCCTTGATTCGAGATTAACACGATTCTTGCCTTTTTGAAGCTAATGAAGAAAGTCCCCGACGAGGACTGGAACATGGGCAGCATTGTTCACGCGTTGATCAATCGGCGTCACGGCGAGGCGAACATTGCTTACGCTGAGTGCCATGATCAAGCGTTGGTCGGTGATAAAACCATATCGTTCTGGCTAATGGATAAAGAAATGTACTGGAACATGAGTACAATCAGCCCGCCAAATTTGATAATCGATCGAGGGATTGCGCTGCACAAGATGATTCGCTTCCTAACGCACACTCTTGGCGGTGAAGGTTACCTGAATTTCATGGGTAAGTTTGTGTCACCTGCTCAATATTACTTAACTTATCTACCTATGTGCCATCACTCTGGTATTTCCTCATTTGCGGATAAATTTTTCGCCTTCATCATACTATATTCGGGATATAACTGACATTGCTAACACTTTTTTCATCAATATAATTACCTTACCGTAAATCTGACTCGTGTCAAGCAAATCTCTACGTCGTCGTCGTTAATTTGCTGTACCTTTCATACAACTCATTAATGTGGCGCCAGAGTGCAGTGCAGGCCTAATTTTCATCTTTTATGTGAAACAGAACTTCCAGGCCGATGCGGAACTTCATCTTCTATCGACTGTAGTTGCACGTGTCTATGGCCAGACAGTCATAAGCACAAAAAGTACATAAGCAAACACGTTAAAAGAAAACGGGAAAGCAGAATATGTAAACGCGCGCACCGAGCAACTTGTTTTCGTAGTTTCAGTGAATTTTTTGTAAAATATGAAGATAAATAATATACACATTACCATACACATTGGCGCCACTGACTTGGGTTTGCAGCTTGCATATGTTTTCAAACTAACTATTGGGTTGGTGTTTTAGGCCACACCACTGAGTCTAGCGCTAAGGTGAGCTTCTTCATCCCAGCGCGCAACGTCATGGACTAGCTACCCGACTGTTTCTCCCACCCTCTGCTCTGCGTATAAGGTGGTAAATGTTACTGAGGCATTCTAACCCTCGCAAACGAGCAAGCATAAACATTTTTCTCAGTCCATGGCCTCTTGGTCCTGACACCTGTTTACAGACATCTGTATTTGCAACGCGATGCTACCAAAGATCCCACCTGCCAATGGATGTCAAAAACAGTAAGCCGTTGGACATATTCAGCTAGGATAGACCCGGTTTTGCAACCATAGAGAAGCGTAGAACGCGCGATTTCGTTGTAAACTAAACTTTTAGTATAGAGTGGAACATCGCATCCACGACATAAATGGTGAAGGTCAGCAAACGCTATTTGCTTTGCGTACATGCTGTGGGATCTCTTCCTCGGTACAACTGCCGAGGTAAACGAATCTATTGACCTGTTTTAGATTGACACCACAGCTAGATTTGAATTTCAGACAGATAGTTTGATTTGAAAGAAAGCCGCTCCAGTCATCGGAAAGTGTTTTACACTTGTTAGGCTCAAAGTAGATGCCATACCCTGAAACTTCACGTACTGGGCAATGTTTTTCTAACGGGCACGCAGACTGTGCCCTTTCTTTTAGAAGGAATGCCATCTCCAGGCGTTTTCTAAATGCCGTAGAACTAGGTGATGCTCGGATTTGGTTTGTAGTCTTCTTTCCATACTCCTCAAGGCTACCCAAGAATCTCGTAATCAGCATTTCGCTGTTTTCCGTATGTATATGTAGTCCAGTTCATGCATTGTTCAGGTCATTATCATGTAGCGCTTTGCAGCTCACCGTATCCGTCCCCCGAAGCACTTTGTCTTGTATGAATGGTTCGTTCTTTATAATTCTAGTAAGGAAACTGATTGAATAAATAAGTGTCTCACTATTATACTGAAAAATCCGGACAATGCGCACGATTTTTGAAAGAATGAGCATTGTTTCTACATTATAGTACTTTTGCGTTCATTCATTGTATTACTCAGCCATTTCACCTTATTGCAGCCTCTGCTCACCCGTTGAACATAAATCACTGCTTTATTAACTGCGGGCGTTCCGCGCCGGTGCAGTTTTTCTTTCACATGGTTCTAGACAATCAATTACTTGCAACCTGACACGAATGATTAGGCCATAGGTCACGTCAGTCCGTAAGAAACCACTGTCTGTTCGGCTGTGCCTTTAACTACATTGTCGAATCATGGCTCAAAAACTAGTTGGCCTATGTTAACAGCGGTTTCTTTTTTGGGGTGTCTGTGCAAAGCATGAAATTGAAATCCTTCGTACATTTTCGGCCACTTTATTAATTATCGAATGCCAGCAAATGACCTTGGGTGCCATTACTACTCATTAGTGTGAAGATGGTTTTTAGTATTGTCACTTCTTCGATCTTATTCCGCCGCTTTTTTCATCCATTAGTATTGTTTGTCGGTGATAACTATGGTTCAGACCCACCCTGGGATGCACAGTGAACTGTTATATCTGATAAACCGCCTAATATAAGAAGAATTACTATGAAGCAAACAAAGGTACACTGACAAATTTCAATCAGCCTTTACCACGTTCTGATTCAAGTTTTGAATGCACAATTATTAAACCTGCCAGCACATTTTTCGCCCTGTCTTACAGGCGTGTAACAGATCACTTCGAACCGTCTGATAATGATCATTAATATGACAAGATTCAACGCGCTCTCTGATCTCGATTTTGTTGCAAACGTTGCACATTTATAAAATTGTGTAAGGAGTGAATTTATATTTAGACTATACGTTGATCGTGCTTAAATGGTGTAATAATTGGCTGGTATAAGACTAAAGGTATTGTGCCGTGACTATATGTGGGTACGACCATTATCTTTTTGTCAGAAGAGATCAAATCTCTCATAAATCGTTGTTGCATTGCATTTCTGAACAATAACATGGTGCTTGTAAGTTTGCGGCGTTTCATTAGATCGATTGTAGACCTTCCGTCATCAACATATTGGCATTATCGTTGAACCGTCTTTCTAAGCCACTGGACGGGATAGTTGATTCTTTGTTACTTGTCGTTGTCCTGTTTCTGACTTCATTCTCTTTACTCTACATGCTTTTATCGCCCGAAAGTAGTGATTGATCGACTGCCGTGATAAATAGCGCGGCCTTCACCTTCGGCAATTAATTCCCCCCTGGGAGTTCGTGGTCGACGCAATCAAGTTTAAGTGTCGGCGCGGAGAAATTTCGTCGGGAGAGAGATAGAGGAGAGAGGAGAGATTTATAATATATAGAATAGAGAGAGAGAACATTCAGTCACTTGATTATAAGCTCCTCGGCAACGAGTCCCAAGTTTTGCATGATGACTATTTTCAATTCACACTACTAATCAGTAGTGAATAGTTATTACGCCATTTTTCAATTAAAAAATTGTGTGCGTAATCTTAACGCATTTCAAAATTCTCAGCTAGAAAAGCGTATTTTCTTTCGTCTGATCCTATCCATTGATCTACCGCTGCAGATCACGAGCATACCCTCGAATTTTTGTTTATCTCTCCTATAAACTTCCCGAGCGTCAATGTCGAAGTGAAATGAAACTCAAGGTTATTTTAACAACTCATCGTGGATTCATCTACGCGTTGTGTCGGCTCGATCAAATCTGACACCATTAGAGTTAATCGCAACGGATGGGTGTATTAATAAAGGCCCAACGAACATTTTGTCAACACATATTGCTATTAGTGTACACTGGATAGGTCGTCGATTTTTAGAAATCCTTACTAAGATTCCTATCATGCTTCGGTTTGTGGTAGACTTCTCCGGCAGTAAGCTTCAGATGGGAATCCAATCACGGTCAATAAGTTCTCTCAATATAATTAAAAAACCTATAGGGTCACTTTGAATAACTCAATTCCGGTTGCTCTATTTGCCACTGCCGAGAAATGCAGAATATGATGATGGCGCTTATATGGAACGCCTTCTTTATCACACTGTGTGACCACACAATTAACCCTAGTGTTTTATCAGATTTCCCAACGCTCAACTAATATTCTATAGAATCCCTGACTAGTTTCGAGCATTTCCCCATGTTTTCATTCCCATTTTCTCTTCCAAATTTTAGTCACTTTCCTCTTTTCCTTATTTCGATTACATTTTAGTTACAACTTATCATAATATTCGAGACCTACTTTTTTGTATTTTTGTAAGTTGCTCCTGATCGTGGTGTCCCTATCTGATGAGCGCAAACATCACTAAACCAGTCCTGGAGTGTCTGTGATGAAATGCATGCAAATGAGCATTTAACGTCAACATGCATTTTTCACCGTTGATGTTGTCAAACCGTGATAATGCTTTTTATGATATTCCAGTTCAAAACATTATCCGTAAAAGCAGCTTTGGTTTTGTCCCGTATTACGCCTTCAACACTTTCTACTCTGATTTCAGCATACGACTGTACCATTCGAAACAATAATATAACAATTCGTTCTAAACCTGGCGTTTTGCAATTCACACTAAATGGACCGTTGATCCCTGCTGATTCACTCAATTTTGAACACTTCGTCACCACCAGAGATGGTATAACCATCAATGCCCTTTCAGGCTTATCACGAATAATTTCCCTTTTTTGCATCGTCCCATTTTCTGACGATTCATGGTGTCCTCACGGTTAACGACAACCTGAGCATTAAAACTATGGATCTCTGCTACTTTTAAGCCTTTCTAACATCCCATATGCACTAAAACCACTCTTAACACTGCGCATGTTTCGACTTTAATTGTCAGGCAACGAATTTGGGCATCCCGAGTGGTTAGATTTCCCACGGGCTGGCAACAACAGTTCGTATCACTATGCTCGGCGGCAATGGAATTTGGTGGATGACCCGTTACTAAAGTACAAATATTTAAACAATTGGGATTGTGCTATGAACCAACTGGAGGAAAAACATGGATGGTTAGCCGCACCACAGGTAATATTTTCTCGCCTTTATTTTGTTCATTCAGTGTTTGTTTGTCCAAGTGATCATTCTCAGCCGCGCTAAATTTTCCAACATTGAACTGATAAATTCATCAATAGCAAAGACCCTATTTAATATGTCAAACGCATCTATAGTTCACTACCTTACGGCATCGCTGTTCCAAAAATTGAGCTAAAGAGGAGCGGATACAGATCTTGGCTGCTGAACGCAGATCACGCCGCTGGCGAGCAACTGACGCCGAACGACCGAATTCTGTCTAGCATTGCAAGCGCTGCGAGAGAGATTGTTCCTCCCGAATCGGACTGTTTAGTCATTCGGAAAGCGGTAAAACATCAAAATTCTTGTCTGTGATGTACATCCATGGTCGACATCGACCGAAGGAGGTCAACAACCCACAAAGCAACTTGACATTAATTTGAACGCCGGGGTTCATTCTCTCAGTTCTTTGCAGTCTATATTTCCTTTTATTGTATAGCTACTAAGTTTACTTTTTATATGTGCTGTTCATATTTTGGTGGTGTAAAATATGGAAATTTGCGGTACTTGTTTTCACACCGTAGTATCGACCGATACCTCAAATGCATAGTCGAAGATCACCGTTTCCTGCTTATTCTTGTTGGGGTTCTGTTGGTATCATCTGTCTAGGCCTGGGCAACCTGACAGTATCTTAGCCCATGTGAAGTTTCTGACTGTGCTGCACTTTGCCTGGATCGGGCTTGTGCTTTCATGCCATACCATCATATCTGTTGGTCGCTAACCGACTTCTGTCAGAACATGTTGCAATCGCACTGGTTGCTAGCTATCTGTTACAATGACGTGTTTCGTTATCTTGACATTTTGCTTCTCTACATTCAAACATCTTACTGTAGCTTCCTCCAACGTTATTAGGTTTTGTTTTCGTCCCTGAGTTTATCATTCACGTAATGCACTTTTGAGCAGTAGCGAATTCTGCACGCTTTCACTGTGTCTCACAATATCAAGGTGTCACGACGGAATTCATGTTTCCTTTACTGCAGGCGTACGTCAGCCGCAAACACGATGGGGACAAAGTGATTGCATTTGAACGCGCAGGAGTATTGTTCGTGTTCAACTTTCATCCCTCTCAAAGTTTCACGGGATACAAAATCGGAGTGGAAACGCCAGGCCGGTAAGTGCATTTCTACTCGGCATTCTGGTCCATTCGGTACGTCTGTTGTAGATCAATTAAAACCTAATTTATAAAGGATGTGCAATTATGCAGTGCGGCTAACATCGTGCTAAATTGATTGGCCAAAGGTAGTGAGCTGCATGCTGGCTCGTAACAACTAACCATATTTCATTGTCACATGACCTGCAAGACCACTTGGAATTCATTCGCACGTGCTCCATCAATTCTTAATGTACTTGGTTACGTAACCATTCGACGTGTTTCTGTTACATTTGCGTGAATTAATCGCTAAGGAATTTTAGATTTGAAAAATTTAAATAAATTTGTCTGTTTTGCTGTGGATTGTCTCTCGAAATACCAATAATTGCATCAAAATCAGCATTGTCATCGGTTGTAGTTATATGCTCCTCCTCCGACCTGTTTGTGACATTTAGAAGCCGATTTACGGGGACACCTTTGCTTCATGTTAAACAAGGAGCGCTTGTATGCCACTGTTAGATAAGGCTGGTACGACGAACCTGTTCGTAGGGTGTGTGTGACGTAAAAGCATGCAAATGAATATATTGAAGTTCATGTTGATTAAACACGAGACAATATTTTGCGTTTGGTGTGCTAAACTGTTTAGTGTTGTCCAGTTTCGGTAGTCATAATGTGAAGTGAAGCTGAATGTTCAATGAAATTCAGGACTTGTGAGAACTACAATTCTGCTATCGTAAATCATTCGAGTATTTTTTAAGAAACCTTCTTTTCTTCCCTACCACAGATACCACAATGTATTGGATTCTGACCGTGAAGAATTCGGAGGATTCAAACGCCTAGACCCGGCAACCGAATTTTTCACGTGCAGCGAACCCTGGGACGGTCGAAACAACTGCGTCTACCTCTACCTGCCTAGTCGAACGTGCATGGCCTTAGTTTGGGGTTAGCAACACCAATTACTTGTTGCATCCTGCCATACAACCTGCTCAAATCAACTAGTACATGTGTGAGGCTAGGAAAACACTTGCTTTTGATTTAATTTTTTTAAAAAATAATCTTCGTCCTTGCCTATCACACGCAATTCATCGATAGGTGCAAGACATTGCTTGACTTTTTTCTAGTCCAATTCATTTTTGATCACCAAAGTTCCTCCGGGAAATGCTTGTTTCATTGAAATATACCTACGCAATCTATACGTGTATCTTGTTTTCTCCCATCTTTGTCAAACTTGCGTGGTTTGTTGCGTCACATTTGCCCATCTGCGCTACTGGACGAGACGAAGTTGAACATGTCTGCATGGTAACAACATTACGGGTAATCCACCAGAAGATTGCTTGCAAGCTATCAATATACTCTCATCCTATGATATTCAATTGTGATGAAACCCAAATGATAATAATCGCAGCGCGCACAATCATTCGTGTCAATCTCGAAAAGCCTACTTATGTGTCTGATATTTTGGATGGTTATGGACTATATCTCTTATGATGAGCAGCTACCTGGAATTTTGATTTGGCGGAACCAACTAGGAAAACATCGCCTCAAGTACATTCATTTTAAATACAAAAAACGCTTAAGCTGGGCATATGCTGGCCAACCTCTAAAATGAGGCTTTTTGACATCGTGTCAGCTTGGGCGGTTCTGAACGATAATCAATGCAACATAGAAAAACCAGATGCTCCACCCTGGTGCAATACTACCAATTCGCACATTCAAAACAGCAGAACAATTCGGTTCATCACGCAAGGCCTTCGACTGGAGAGAAAACCCCACAAGACATTTGATATAAACCCAGATCTAAACTTTATCTATCGATTTTACTGTAGTGAGTGGCTATGGTGATGCTCGAAAGACGCCAAGTATAGCTCTGTGGGTGATGGAACATGAAATTAGTATTGTAAAGTGATTTAGTTCTGCGCATGTAATACCGTGCAAAATCGACGTGCCAATGTTACCGAAATACATGCGGAAACACGCTGTCCCCAATGCCATTTCTCTTTCAGACGCATGTATAGGGCTGGGAAACGTAACAATATCTTCATCCATGCGGAATTTCTGACTGTGGCACTGTTTCAGGATCCAGTGTTATCCTTTTATACATGATCCATGGATCATCGAGGTACACAATCCACCGCACACCGTTTAGATTCAATCTCAGAAGAATGTTTTAGCAAAACATAAATTATCGATAGTAATGTGTTGCTCACATCCCCTGAAATTACACTCCACTACCGGTTTCTGGCTGTTTGCCGTCGTCAGATGGAGACAGTAAGATCAGGTTCAGTGAGCATTGAAACAGCGGATAAGTGGTAAACAACGTTAAACTTGAATGCCACTGTTACATATGGTTCGTACAACGAACCACGGTGTTCAAACACAGAATCACAGGGATTCCTGGTCAAGCACTCAAGGCGCATATGGATGACCAAAGTAATGTGTTGCTTACATCCCCTACACTTGCACACCACTACCGGTTTGCGGTAGTTTGCCGTCGTCATGTGGAGATAGAAAATGTGTAATTCGATGCCCTCCTCGAACCGCACATATTCGAAGTGATCACACAACCTCGATATGAGCACGATACTGCGCGAATGACAATGCACGTGATAGGTTGAACACAAATCTGAAGTTGATAATTGTTTTGATAAAAGCGTTGAACTGTAAAACCAGTGTGTCAAATTTATTTAGCGTTCGCCAATCTACATTACAAAATTATAGAACAAAGTTATCTCACTACAATCTTAATTACACAAAAATGCTCAGATAACCGTAAATAGTGCTTTCTATAGAATCAAGATCGAGAAATTGAAATAACGCAATGAAAAACATTGAATTTATGTTATCACAGTCGTGAAAAACCTTTCTATGAGCTCAAAGTGAGCAAAAATCAAGCGTAATGAAAACGATGTGAATGGATGTAGTGGGACGAGTTTTAATTGAGTTCCAGTTTCATTTTTTACAAGAACAGCGATCCGCTACTGGAACATCCTTCAGCACATTCTCCACATGCATTCCACATCCTAAAAAAGAATAAAACATGTAAGCCTCTGGCACATGATCACCACAAGCGCGGTTTGCTAGTTAACAGAATAAGACGAGAAGACAGAGAATCGTTTACTGGAAGTAGATGGAGCATAAATCTACCTACATTTCCATCACATACGCATGCACACGCAGACTACAACCGGGTTCCTACTGTTTTCGTGTCATAAGCCATTCGATAAATCAATCTTCAAAAAATAAGATATGCAGTAAACAATGATGCCTTCATTTCATGTTCCAGCGGAGGAAAGTAGATGGGGACAGAAATACAATAATTATGAAGTTGGTGGCAAGTAATATTCAAACGTTTTTACCACCAGGGTGATTAATGCGCGGATACGCACTCGCTATCTAAAAATGCACTCATTTGGTACGTTCATCTTATACTCTACGTCGGCGAAGCCAATTTGTTTAACTGCCATTGTGGCTTCGATAAAAATGAGTGGCGTTAAGGCGGGACGGGATTACCGTTAAACACATCAGAGCTTGCACAGATGGATTACTTTGTTCAGTGCACGATTTGTCTCATCAAAGCCGCTGTTAAGCCTTTTGGGAGTTTACTGAAAAATCAGGCAATCGATGAACGTTACAAACGTACAAAACTCAACCTAAATGTGTTTTGCACCGGAAGAGGATGCGCATACCAAATACTCTTATTACGTGTTGTTACGAAAAACCATGAGCGCTACCAGCCTGGTTCGTGAATTTCGATGCTTCCAATGACGTCATGGACCGCTATTGTGGTGCTTTAAAATGGATTATATCAAAACTAGTTAGCCCGTTAAAACCTGTTGCAATTGAACCAAAGTCTGAGTTCGTAGCTACGATTAGAAATCTTGTGATTTCACTTTGAACACAGAGGCCCGAGAGTAATTACTAGATTATGGAGCAGTACTAGCAAATCACCAGAAATTGCATGTCCGGATGCGCCTCTGGTTATTTGATATAAATTATGCAGGCGTGATCGTTGTTTGTGGTGGAAACGTTGACATTCTGCAGACGGTTTTAAGCCATTTCAACAGTTTTGTCTACGAGAATCAGTTTCGAAATAAACGCTTGAAAACTGAAGCAAGTGTCAGGCGCTTTATACCACACATGCAACGATTATGAATCAGAACTTTCTGATTGAGTATATATTAATTCTTAAACTACATGTTTCTAATACATTACTCGACGGCCAATAGAAAGGCGGTTTTAGATTTAAAACTAGTTTTTACGCATGGACCTCAAATTATTCATAAAACCATAATCTTAGCAGGCGCTTTATATTACTCTATGGACAAGATCTGGCTACTGGCGTCACAAGATTTATGTTCATCAAAGACGTAACATCATCTGTACATTGCAATAATCTTGGATGCCCAACAAACTGACCGATTATCTACCAGTACTATTTGAGTGTCATGTAGATCCGTTATCTATTTACATATAACAGCGAACAATGCATTGGTTCAATCATGTCCTATACTTGATGGGAATGAGGCCCGCAAAACTCGTTCCCAAGTTTGTCTGTATGAAGCATAAAGGTATTCAAATGTAAAATTAGTAGTCAAGTGTGAAGGAAAATGCAGATGCCCAGAGACTGCTCACGTACAATGTGTTGGACGGCGACAACGTAAAAAATACCAATCTGCATGGATGTCGCCCCAACCGGAAGCGCGTGGGCAAGTAAGAATCGATATAGATATAACAAGTTAGATAAAATATACCCATAAATTTAGCTGCACAAAAACTGTAGTTACTGGAACATTTTTAAAGACGGATGACTTTTGGACGCCAGGATATTGAAGAGTATATGTCAAAAATATAAGTTGGCTACAATAAAATCAATATGCTGCGGGTATATTGAGCTTGGTCGCCTGGAACGGCAGTAATTATAACTGAAGAAAAACTATGATTCCAAACTTTGACTTTCATCGAGAATACCCGAACGTAATGCAGGAGTAAACCCAAGAAAAATATTCAGCAGTTTAAACCCAGATTTTGTTAGTCGGTATTATGCATCATTATTCGATATTATAGTTGGAGCAAACATCAAAACGAGAGATATGTATGTATCTACGAATTCATGAAACCAAAAGTCCGAATCCGCAAACGAAAGGATTGTGTAAGCTAAAATACTTTCAGGTTGCCCATGCCTAAACAAAAATGAGAAAATGGCAGAGACTAACGCGGGTTTGCAAATACAGCTCAGTACATTAGGCAAATCAATTGACTACATTTTTACTTGCATATTATGAAAATATTAAATTATTGCACATCATTCAGAGAATATGTATGAACGAAAAACTAATTCAGATACAGGAAAAGTTCCGCAGTCGTAGGGTGCACTTGGGCTAAGATAATGTCAGGTTGCCCAGGCCTAGATAGATATAACTAATTTAGCTGAAATGGTAGTAAGATTCCAGAATGTTTCAATGTTCAGCTCACTACCGGTGAAAAATCAATTTTGCACTCTACAGCTTTTACGTTTCCCACAACCTGTTTCTAACATATAAGGTAAGAATCTATAGGGCGAGTAGTTGATCCACTTCTTTCCCTACTGAACTGAACTCTATTGAGGCATTCATGCAGCCGATGCTGCATGATCTAATTTTTGCAAGTCATAACCATATTCTTTACAGGATTTGAATAGTCCGATTGGAAATAATATTAAAATTTGTTCCGCTGTATCTCAGTATGCACGTACTTTTTTGGCTGAAATCAGTGCTATCTAACAGGAAACCTGATGCCCTCCTACCAATTTACAAGATATTAATTCCGCTTCATCTAAGCGTGGTGCCATCACATCGTTCGACTTGAAAGCGTACAATGTCTGGCAACAAGCATGATTAGTGGTCAGCGAGGAAAACCTTATGCTGTACACCTTAAGAATCTAGATCTTTTCTCCCATAGGCACCGTCGTTTAAGAGGTGACTTAATTGAAATTGAATGGAATGACAGGCGTTATAATAAACGACTTCTTTACCCTAAGTCCCGTGTTGGATGCCCGCGGTTATTCACTTAAGCTTGCTATGAAACGTCGGCTAAACTCCAGGAAAAACATTTTCAGCCTTAGATTGGTGAATTTCTGGAACAGTGTTCTGCAGTTCCACGCGCGTTTCAAGCAGCGTCTGGACCGCAACTGGGCTATGTTATTTCCTGAGTGGTCAACGTAATTGATAAACTTTACAAACGTTATTCGATAAAGATAGTGAATAACAGAGTTTCTGTTTTTTATACACGATTTTTCTTCAGCTGACCTATCACCGTGCTGGTGAAATAAACTGTTTGCTTTTGTTTTTCCAGCATCGGTTAACGAGGTGCTCCTTTGGCGTCGCAATCGTCGAAAATTTTAAACGTACAAAAAAGTGATAACCGTTGTGGGTGCTTCTTTTCATGTCATCCAATTACTGACCTGTGCAATAAAATATTATTTTTGAAACAACGTTGAAGATCATCATCGATTTGGATATACACGGACATGAATGTTTCACATGAAAATCGAGACGACGAAAGTAACATCATTAATAAACGGGTTGCAAATAATGTTGATAGAAATTAAAAATCTTGTTTAAATATTATTTTTCTCGTATAGGCGATGTGATAATAACGGTGGAATTGTGGGGAGAAAACAGCATCAGCTGAACAATAAAAACGTTTAACTAACCTGCCCATGTGGGTTTTCCACAAGTTTTGCACGTTACTTTCATACACATTAAAGCTTCAAAACTGATGTAAAACACTGAAGAAAGATTGAATCTTCGCCGATTGGGTTAGTTTCAAGGTCAGTTTCAGTTCAGTTCAGTTCAGTTCAGTTGCACAGGACAGTAAGTGGCGAACGAGCCAATCGAGCGTCCAGAATTTCTTTCGGTGGAAAGCTGCAGAGAAGCAACCATTACTGCCAAAGCGTTTATTCTTATTGTGGTTTGGATATCCTCGACGGATCG
>JACCGJ010008980.1:0-20329 GCA_013407085.1 Atriophallophorus winterbourni
TGTTAGCGATGCTAAATATCTTAACCCATGATCACGTACGCAGTTATTGTGTATCCTAAAGGCGTAAACTTAGACTTCAGAGAGTGAGAGACCATTGATCTTAATGCAGCAAAATATTTGTTTAGTCTGGCAATGTACATTTGTGCTTCTGAAGATGGAAGAGAAATAACTGATTTTATGTCATCTGCAAACGAGAGTAGTTGACAATGAGACATGAAATTATGTACATCGTTTATATATAGGAGAAAAAGTAATTGACCTCAAACACTGCCTTGTATCACACAACTTAGGATCGGCAGGGTGCGCGATCTGTGACCATCTGTGTCATCGCAGTATGTGTGATTCCTAAGGAAGGAGGCGAGCCACCCATATATACCAAATAAACGCAGCTTTGATAGCTACAGTTTATGCGGTACTATGCCGAAAGCTTAAGTTATATTGAGGAATACATCTATGACTGCTAAATCATTTTAAATTGAGATTGTGATACAATCTAGGTATTCCAACTGGGAAGGAATGCAAGATCTTTTGTTAAGAAAGCCGTAGTGTGCCTCAGTAAAAATATTACGTTTAAGGTATTCTAGTATAACTTTCTTTACATTTTTTTCAAATAATATTAATTAGAATGCTGTCGGTAGTTTTCGCCAAAGTGTTTCGCGCCAGATTTGTATCTGATTATAATAATTGTGTGTTCCCATTCTGCCATGAATGTACCAGATTAGATAGATGTGTTGAGTAAGTTGGGGAAGTGAAGTTAAAAGTCTTTGCCAAACATTTTGCATATTGCTGGATTTTTGCCTGCCATGTCAGGTTTGAGACTGACAGTTTCTTGTTGACAGAATTTACTTATGTCAATGAGGATTATACTCAAATTATTCAGTGTACCAAGCGGCGGAATTTGACTGGTTGCATAAATCAGTTTGACTTGTTGTGGGTAGAGTTAAAGTATATAAAGGAATCTTCACAAATAGCATAAGGTGAACTGATGATTGTTTCATCTACAGGAGAATTACAATTTTCGACAATGAAATCTATGTTGCTGGGTGAGCTGGATGATCGTAACATAAAAAGATTTCCTAATGATTTCAGCTTATCCTGACTTACAAGGGCTTTGTTTTCATAGTGTTTAAGTCTCTTGTCTATTGCATACCTGCGACTTCTTGATAGTTCATAAGAGCGAAGTTGATGGAGAATTTCATGTGTTTCCGTAGCAATAGAATGTAGCTCCATTATTTTCTTTTCTATTTTCGAGGCTTCCGTTAATTTTGTACGCCAAATGAGCATATGTATTGCCTTCATAAGTGACTCTTTAATTTTGAATGAAATGTTGACGAGACCGTTTTGAAATCACTAGAGATGAATAATAGTCTCCGGTCATGAATTCTAATGCATTTTAAAATTAGATTCCAGGTAATGTTGTTTTACGTTTGCTTAATATTATGTGCCTTAAAAGAGTTGGCATGAGCAGTAACGCATAGTATTTGGAATGATTATTTTTTACGGTCACTCTTATGTAATGAATAAATAATCTTCAGGTTAGTTGGAACAGGTTTAGTGTGGATACTAGTTCTAGGATATTGTAATTTTTATCAGGGTTTTCAATAAATCATTTATATCTTAGTGAATCTAGCGTTCTGATCAACCGTGTATAGCAACTTCGATGCGCAGCATCGTGCAAGTTTAAAATTGGCATGCTTACGTCACCAGAAATGATCTTATTAAGAGCGAGGCGTAGAGATGCTTGAATAAACGCATGAATTAAACAATCCGTTTTAGAGATAGTTGAAGACGGTGGATAAGAAATGCAACCTAGTAAGAGATATAAAGATGGCAATACAATCAATGTTGAGCCTTCTAGTTCTGATAGACTAGTTGCGGTAAATGTATCCTCTGGAAACCTGGAATTACATGGATAAGAGTAGCGTCATCAAGTTTCAAAGTTCGATCATTTCTAAATAACTGGTAATTGGGTACCGTAAGTGTTGAGTCCGGCTGGTCCTCTCATATTCAGTTTTCAATTATAAGATTAATGCCTACTGGGTTTGAAATAAAGAAGGATTTCAGCATTTCAATTTTAGGTGTGATTGATCTGGCATTAATAAGTAGGACACTTACATAAGAGCTTTTGGAAATTATTGATCATGTTTAACATGCCTTGGATTTCCAAGAATAAAATGTATTTATTTATTTATTTAAGTGAAAGCACAATTATGCTAAAGTTTGGGAAAATCAATGTTCAATTCATTATTTTCAAATAAACATAGACATCGTCATAAAAAGCTTGCTTAGCGTGAATTTCAGTTGGTATCGTTTGTAAAATGAAACGTTTTGTGTCATGCAATAGTAAAATGGTTAGGAATAATTACCAGGTTAGTAAGAAGAGGGTTTATGTCGGTTAGACTGCATAGGGTGTAGCAACTTGTAATTACACTTTCTTTTCAATTGTACCTCCATTTCCATCAATGTTTGTTTTAATCAACCATTATTCCAGAATATACTTTTTCCGCGCGCGTTCCTCTTCTGCTTGATTTTCGTGGTGCTTCGTTATTGCGTGTTTGCGAATAACGACGGTTAACAGCAAAATTGACTTTCGCCACATTTTTCAGCTTCGCCAATTCTAATTGCTGATCGACGCCATACACCGGAGTTTGGAGCTGGAATATTTTTGTGTGTGGATATTTGCATTGGACATTGAATTTTCACTTATCGTGAGTTCGTTCCTTTTGTCCATTTTTACTATAACATTTTCCTGTTATATTTTCGCATTTATCCACTACAGAATTGGTGAGTCCGAATACCACATAATTGGTGATCCCGCCTTCCTTTTTTCGCTTGGAACTCCCCCTATTTTCTCAATTTTGCTATAATGTCGTTTGAACCTAACGAATCGCAATTAAACGTTTTCGGAGGCAACACTCCAGCTTTTGGCACAGCTAACTCACACATTTGGTTCATTCAGCTCAAAGGAATGTTCCGTTTTAGACGCATTACTAAACAAGAAACCATGTTTTCCTTCGTGCAATCTCAGCTGCCGTCGTATATTGCGAAAGACGTTTCAGACGTTCTTGATCCGATGCCAGCAAATTCACCCTACGACACCCTGAAAGCCGCTGTTCTTAAACGCACTATGGATTCTGACGAGGCGAGGTTGAAACAATTGCTTGCCGGGGTAGAGCTCGGGGACAGAACTCCGTCACAACTTCTACGACACATGGGTTCTCTTGTGCGCAACACAAAGTTGGATGATTCCGTATTACAGCAACTTTGGCTAAACTGCCTGCCACAAAATACCACCGTCATCCTTGCCGTGTCGGTCGACAAAGTCTGCCTCGACACATTGGCCGAACTAGCAGACAAAATCCACGAATGCTTCGACAGAACCAGCGTTAATCATGAATCAGAAGGTGGTAATCTCTCATAGCTTGAAGCCACCGTAGCCATGCTGACTAAGGAGCTTGCATCCTTACAGCTCATCATCTCCAACATGGAACGCTCAAAAACGTCTAGATTTAGACCCCGGAGCCCATCTGAAAATAGAAGACACTCTCGCCCACGCGATACCAACTGGTTTTGTTATTATCACCGTCGTTTTGGAAACGCTGCGCGCAATTGTCGCCCCGGGTGTAAACATCCTAACGCTGACAGCCAACGTGTTGAAAAACCACGTAGCCAGTCAGTTATGGCGATGACCGTTCCTGGCAAACCCACGAGTCGCCCCTTATACGTCTACGACGCATCTACTAAGCTCCACTTTCTCGTAGACACTGGCGCCGAGGTAAGCGTTATACCGCGTAGTTACGAGAAACGCGACCTCCGTCCTTCAAGCATCATATTGCAGGCAGAAAACAATCCGAAGATCTTGACCTACGGTGAGAAACTTCTAAAACTCGATCTCGGACTCAGACGTGAATTCCCCTTCGTCTTCCTGATAGCCAATGTGCAGAAGCCTATCATCGGTATCGATTTCCTGACGAAATATTGTCTCGTAGTCGATTTCCGACACCGACGGCTACACGACAATACCACGTCACTAAACGTGTCCGGAAAAATCTGTTCCATCACATCACCTGGTCTGCAAATTTTCGTCCCGAACGATGGCACTTACAGCGATGTCTTGCGCGATTCCCCGACCCTAACACGCCCAACACCATAGACGGAGCGAAGTACCCACAATGTTCATCATCACATTGAAATTTTGCTATAGCTCGCAGACTACAGCCTAAAAAGCTGAAAGCAGAAAAACGCGAGGTGGCTCCACAATGAGACAGACTGGCAAAAGGGTACTTGACAATCGCACTACCGGCGAAGCTGAAACCAGCATCCTACCGCTCAAGAGCAAAGCAACACTTTCAGTTACGCAACGGTATTAAAGACAAGTTTAGCATCGATCGCTTCAAACCCGCTTACGTTGAACGAAAGTCATCACAAGAAGCTACCACTTTGACTTCACCCACACAACCTGTGACGAACTGTAACGATCTCCTAATTCGGGCCTCAACCGTTGTATGTAACCTTTCACCACGTGAAACACGTACCGGCCGTACAGTGAGGTTTTCCGCAAAACTGGTCGAATACATGCCCTAAACGGTGTACCGAGCGTTTATCCGTCGACTCACGATCTAGGTAGGGAGTTCTGTAGCATCTTGTAATTTCACTTTCTCTTCAATTGTACCTCCATTTCCATCAATGTTTGTTTTAATCAACCATTATTCCAGAATATACTTTTTCCGCGCGCGTTCCTCTTCTGCTTGATTTTCGTGGTGCTGCGTTATTGCGTGTTTGCGAATCACGACGGTTAACAGCAAAATTGACTTTCGATACATTTTTCAGCTTCGCCAATTCTAATTGCTGATCAACGCGATACAGCGGAGTTTGGAGCTGGAATATTTTTGTGTGGATATTTACATTGGACATTGAATTTTCACTTATCGTCAGTTCGAACCTTTTGTCCATTTTTACTATAACATTTTTTCTGTTATATTTTTGAATTTATCTACTACAAGGGCAGCAGGTTAGTTCAGTACGGTAATTGATACAGTGTGTGCTCTTATTATTTTTTATTGACTAACGTTACTTGTTGGTTTTGAGGCTCTCTATGTGTTGTTGTTAGCCTACTTCGGTCAATGTCGACCATTGATGTACATCAAAATCGAATGAATTTTCATGTTTTACAGCTTTTCGTATGACTAAACAGTACGATTTGGGAGGAACAATTTCTCCCGCAGCGCTTGCAACGATGGTCGGAACTCTGTTGTATGGCGTCAGTTACACGCCTGCGGCATGATCTGCGTTCAGCAGCAAAGAGCTGTATCTGCTCCTCCCGAGCTCGCAGACGACTGTTCACAAAATGTCTCCAATGTGAGCGATAAAGATAAAGTTCTCCCGAGCTCGCGGAGTAAATGCCAAGAGCGTTCATATCTCCTTTGCAAACGTCTTTGTACCGCAAGTGCGGTCTGCTCAATGGTCGACTTCCTAATTGCAACTCACCATAGAGTAGATCTTTCGGAATACGACCATTTTCCATTCTGTAAACATGACCAAGCCACCACAGGCCGCGCTGTCACAATAGTGTGAACATGCTCTCTAGACCAGCTTTGGAAACCACTTCAGCGTTAGTCACTCTGTCCATCCACGATATGTTCAAGATACGACTGATGCTTCGTAGATGGACTGCATTCAGCTTCCGTTCGTGTCTTGCGTGCGTGGTCCATGATTCACTGCCGTACAGTAAAGCATTTAGTACGCACGCGCAGTACACCATCATCCTTGTCTTTACAGTCAGCTCGCGGTCACCCCAGACGCGAGAGTTTAATCGAGACAAAATGACAGCTGCTCTGCCAATCCGCTTATCAATCTCCGTGTCTAGCGAAAGGTTATCCGCAATGGTTGAACCAAGATATGTGAAATGATGTACTGGTTCAAGCTGACATTTTTCAACTGTGATGATTGGGGGCGATACAGTCCATTTACCAAGGACTTTGGTCTTGCTCATGCTGATTGTTAGCCCAAAGTCCTTGCATGCCGATGAAAAACAGTCCATTGGCGACTGTAGGTTCTCTTGGGAGTAAGCAATAAAGGCTGCATTGTTCGCAAACAACAGGTTGCAGATTATTACATCCCGTGCTTTGGTTTGTGCTCTCAACCGGTTCAGGTTGAAAAGCTTACCATCACTTCGCGTGCGTGTGTAAATGCTTTCTGTCCTCGTCCTAAAAGCGTACTTCGGATGCTGAGCAAAGAAAATGCCGAACATCGGCTGAGCCTTTCATGCCTGAGTGGAACGAATTTACGAGTTTGAGCATCCTTGGGGGAGCATCGTATCAGATCAAGCATTTCGAAAAGACATTCTCTGATGACGTAGTCGAATGCCTCAGTTTAATCAATAAAAACAGAGTATAATGGCATACGCTGTTCGCGATACTCTTCTTGAAGTTGTCTCAGGGAGAAGATTATGTCAACGGTTGATCTTCCCTTGCGGAAGCCACATTGAGATTCGGAGTAAATTCTATCAGCTGAAACTTGAAGCCGGATGCGTAAGACTTTAGCAAACAATTTGCCTACAACATTAAGGAGGAAGATTCCTCTGTAATTGTTGCAGTCGCCACTGTCACCCTTATTCCTAAATAGCGTGATGATCTTTGTGTCTCTTGTGGGACACCCCCCTCCTGCCAGCACTGAAGAATCAAATGGTGAAGAGGTTGTACTAATGCTGTTCTACAGCATTTGATGAGCTCAGGTGGAATTCCGTCGTCACCAGTGCCTTCCCATTCGCTAAGCGGTCGATTGCCATATTGAGCTCGGGGAGTATTCAATGGTCGGCAACCGCTCGATATTTTCAAGTGCAAGCGGTAGAACCGTACTGTTTCTGGAGTAGAGAGAGGAGAAGTGTTCTACCCATCTTTCCATCTGTTAAGTTTTGTAGTCAACCGGGTTTCCAGATACACACTCAATGGGATTTGTTTTAAGTTTGTTTGGGCCAATGGCTCTCTTGATCCCATCACACATACCGTGAAAATTTCCGGTATCTGCGGCTTTTTGGATATTGAGACTAATTTCAGTCCAATAGTCGTTTGCACATCGCCTTGCAGTCTGTTGAACCTTGTTCCTAGCTGCTCTTAGAAGTCCTAAGTTTTCATCTGTTGGCATACCTTTGGACCTCAAGAACACTGACCATTTCTCATCCAACATAGCAGTCATCTCAGAAGCTTTTGCTTCGAAGCAGTCGCTCGTTCGAGCTTTCTTCGGACCGAAAGTAGAAAGTGCAACTCGGCATAGATTAATGAGAAAAGCAATAGAGAACACGTATCGTTACCAAGCAGCAAGCGAGAATTAAAAATTCTAAAGTGGCAAGCTAACGCTTTGCCAATCGAAGGAGCTTTCAATCCTCCGAGCATCTATTGGGTACTTCGTCAGATTCAGAATAATCGCTGAACCGTGATTGATCATGATTAGCATGCCTCGGATATACAAGAATAAATTTATTTATTTGCTCATTTATTTCACTTCGTCAAAATTCTATAACAACTGGATAAAACTAATTTGCTTGGGCATGAATTATAAATCTCCTAATCCTAAACACATTGCAAATGTGGTTAGCCCCGCTGTTAGTCAATTATTGCAACAATCTACTTCAGCTTATACTACCTGATGAAAGGAAACGACCATCTGCAGTTGCAATAAACAAAATGGATCCAATTCAGATTTAGACTACTATATAACAGTAAGATTGATTTGTTCTTGTTAGTACTTGGAAATATTTATTCGACACAATGTGTGAATTTGTTTATTGAAACATTACTATGCCATTCCCCAAACATATTCTTGAAAAATGTTCCACTAAACCTATTTTCTTAGCTTTCTTGATAAATTTACACTACAGATAGATCAGTTAAGGTATTTTCCCCATATTTTTAGAACTTTTACTTGGTAAAGATTATGGAGTTTTTCAATGGCTATTGTTGCTGAAAATCACAGATGGATTGTATTGTTGGTTGAACAGCCTCCATCCCAAATCACCCTTCGAGTAAACATAAGCGTGGTGTGATCTGACGGATCGGTGTTGGAGTGTAGAAAAACTCAGGGTCAAATGTTTGGTCCACTACATTATATCATTTTTATTTATGACTCAGCGGCCGGTTTAAGTTCAGCTTGCTATCTAAATATTACTCTTCATAATAAACTTGGAGAGATTTTTACATGATTTGCCAAAGGTGGTTGATAAAATAAATCGCTGGGGCACAAAATGTGAAACAATTTTATTAATCTCCCTTGTGCGCCGAAACAGCAAACAAGGCTGTGAGGTAATTAGTCAGATCGAGTGTGGCGTTTTTTCCTGGAACTCTTTTATAATCTTTTAATTCTTGTGACCAGATTGCGAATATTTTGTTCAATATGAAGCATCTGATATAGAAATGAAAAATAGCGTACCTGAAAAATGTCCAGCGCCATGAAACTGAGATGGATGGGGACTAAGAAGAAGGCTACAATAAATCAAAACTCGAGGGCTTTAATCTGTTCTCACTAAAAAAGCGAAGGTAGCGAGTAATCCGTATAGAATTTTCTGAATCGCGGGAGAAAATATAATGCGTTAATCGGAGCTTGCCCTTGAAACAAGTAGTCACGTTTTGACATTCTAGAATTTAGACCTAGGTTGATGGTACGTTCGACGTTTTTCGGCAGCCATCTAATTGAAATATATTTTTCAGTTAGCAAGACATATAGTAATTTGTACAGCCTTATATTTTGTATCATCCTAATTTGTTAACTTAGACATTATCGTTTAGTTTCGATTGCCCATAACGCCATATTGATTTATCACTCACGTTTTACCGATTTTCTGTTAGGTAACTCAGTGAACGATGTTCATCTGTTGAATGCCATTGTACATAATCAATTCACTCACTTATTACAATACACTCATTGTCCAAAAACAGTCTTCGTACTTCTGTGTCTGTCTCAGAGTCAAAATTGTATGTGGATATAAAAGGAATGCACGCAACCTAGAAATCAATAGCTTAATATCCACTACAAACACGCCCAACATACTTCGCAACGTTTGGAGAGTGATGGGACGCAAACGGTCAGAAATATTATTAAAAAATAAATGAACTGGAATACGAGGAACAACGTTTTATGCTTCACACATTTTCTCTCGTTGATTCCCAAATTAATGATATCTCGTCCTGTTGATGAAACGAAACACGACTTCCATTCAAGTTATTTTTCTTTTGTATCTGAATCGGAAGCAGAAAAGATAAAGTCCCGTTTTAGTTTTATCACAGCAATCAACATGGGTGACTTCTGCTGACAAGACAAGCCCTGAGAGTAGAGGAACACCACTATATCAGTCCGAGTATCAGGTCTATTCGCCTCAATAAATGCTGATCCAATGCGTTTTAAATAGCTGTTCTGATGGTAGAGACAAGAGCCCTTTCGGTAGATTGCCCCAAGTGTTCATCACCTGCGTGAATAGCGTGCTCGCATTACTCAGCTCTAGCCGTCTAGGCTCTTGCAACTTAATGTCATTCCCACGAGTACTCCACTCACCTACTAATCGGAGGTACCGAAGGAAATAGTCTCCATGTTGACCGAGAAGAATACGGCATGTCAGGGGCAGGTCAAATCGTTCCCTACGACGTTCTAGGGGGTTGAGTTCCAGTAAGCTTCTTCTATCCTCGTACTCGAGTTGGCACATTCCACGAACCATCTTATTGCCCCTCCTTTGTACCCTCTCCAATGCCCACAACCCAAAAGAAAGTGCTTCGTTTTCCTTTCGATCAACTTCTGTGATATTTTACTGATCACAGAAGTCAGTGAGACCGGCGTGTAATGAGCGGGACTACTAGGGTCCACACTCCTAAACATAGGGTTAATAATACCATGTTTCCATTCTTCTGGCAAGACCCCTAATGTTACAGGTTTTTTAAACAACTTGACCAGCGGAACGCACAACACTTTTGATAGTGCTCGTGAAACCAACGGATGAATACCGTCTGGTCCTGGCGCGGATTGTGTGTCTTACTGTTCCAACAGGATTCTAACCGTCTCTGCATCTACATTAATATCAGACTGGACCTCACTGTTATTGGTGTCAGAAGGGGATCACTGTCTTCGAGACAGCACACAAAGGCATATTGCTTAACCGTGGCTCCAGCTTTCAAACCATCCTCAGTAATGTCTACCTCATTAGTATCTATCAAATTCTGAATATATGGCGACGCCTTGGTCGGCGACGAATGTATGCGAATAGCCGTTTTGGTGCACAAGTAGAATCGTCAACCAATCGCTGTTCGCACAGCATACGTTTTAATGGCGTGCAAAGGTTTTCAGCTTGCCGATAATTGTCATAGTGGCGTTTTACAGGCTTACGAATATTGACCAGAGCTTTAAACGTTACCGCAAATGTTTCCAACGCTCCTTGTCAAACCAAGGGGGACCTTTCGTCTTACGACGGCGTGTGGACAATGGAACAGCCACCTCAATAACTGACCACATATTATTAAAGATCACCAAAGAGAAATCGTCAACATCAGCTGATTGATCGAGAGACCAATCGAGAGATGAAGCAACATCCCGTAACCTACCTGCTTCGGCCTTCCAAAAATTCCTTCTGGGAATTGAATCTGGTACCCAGCCAGTGTTGTGTTTCTAAATAAAACCTAAGGTGGCATGATCACTACAGCCTACTGAAGCTTTAGACCGGAGCTGAATAATATCGGACTGTGTCGGAGTGAATACCAAGTCCAAAATGTACGCACACCCAGTAGGGCTTACTCTGGTCGAATAGGAAACTTTCTGCACGAGGCCCACATTAACCACAACGTCCAATAAGTGGTGCTTGAATGACCCATCCTCTAGTGAATTAATACTAGGAGCATTGAAATCGCCGATAATCAAGCATTTCCAGGATCTACCATACTGACATATCTGTGATATCAGAGCATGTGCCTGAGTATCGAGATAACGATAAACGACACCTATGGTGGCAAATGAAGCTGCAGTAATTATACGGCACCATAAACTCTAAGCCATACCAACAGTCTGCTGCAAGAGAGCCAACACTGCGACGGAAATATGTTGTTGGAAGTATAAGGCAATCCCACCACCAATTCTAGCGTCTGTTCGATCTGAGCGAAAGAGTCTATATACAGGTTGGGCCAGCTCGCGATCATCCTGCTCAGATGAGAGCTACGTTTCCGTCACCGCAATTATCGCTGAAGGTTCCTGTCTAACCCCATCAAAGAGTTTATCCAGTTTGATTCTCAAGCTGCTGACGATAAAATACATCACTTTTAACGATCTAGATTCCTCGGAATGCCTATTCAACTATTGGCCTCATCCTCACCACCCGAAAATCCACAATGCGCAAGTTAGTTTCACTTGCGGCTCTGCGCTCGCAAATCTTCTGAATAGCTTTCCGCATTTCTGGACGATCTTTCGCAGAGGGATCAGGCAGGTGACAAACTTCACTACCCTTTAACCTGTAACCCCTCCTAAGAGGTCACATGCTCAGGGGAGTCTAACAAAATCTTTAACGGCCCGGGGCGATCACCTGGGGCTGGCCTGCGGCCTAGACGAAACGCTGTGCGTACCGTTACACCTTGTCCACCTTCTTCGAAAATGAGGGTAAGAGCGAAGTTTGAGAAATGTCGTTCATGATTAACCTGTGGTGGTTCAGGCTACGTGAAATAACAGTGTGTGTAAAAAGTAAAAAGTTAACCACTCACAATAATTCTTCGATTGAATTGAAAACGATTCTCCCCGGCTTGGCAATTGACTACTCCGATCCAGACGTCAAAGTATTATCACCAAAGCAACCGCGGTAAATCCAAGAATTAGGTGCGGCTGAAATATGGAGCGGTCTTTTTATAGCAGGCAAGCAATATTTCCACAATCCACAGTCAGAATTCCTAGCACGCAGTACGGGTATCAAAGGAGATGAGAAGAGCAACTCCGAGCGGACGAAAATTTATATTCGTAAAATCCGGGTACAATTCAAAAAGTTTACATTGATTGATACAAACAAAATGTTTACAGAGAAATGCCATAAACCCTATCTATCGCCAAAGCACCTGTTTGCTCCGTCACTTTGTGAACAATGATGCAGGATTTTCTACTCTCATCAGTGGTAAAGCTCTGGTTTTTCTTCGTGATTGCTTTATCTAGTTGTGGTAGATCATGGACCTTTTTGGGCTTAAGAAAGTTCGTTGCACCGGCAAAACTAACTCAATCTTTTGAACCGAGTACAGGCGAGGAAGCAACTTCCGCAAAAGTGCGTACATCTTCGGATTGCACACAAACTTACTGTGTGGTGGTTATCCTACTTTGAGAGTAAGCCACTATTAATATTCTCCCATCATTACCTTTAGAGGGCTTAGCAGAAGCCGTTTCAACTTAAAGCTGAGTACCTGCGAGCATAAAACCAGTCGGTGGAAGGAATACATAACATATAGTGCGAATGATATTGCATGAATTTTTCTGAATACAACGATACATTTCCGGCTTCATTCCACCACATCGAATATGCATCCACATTAATCATATTTCAGATTGAAAAGCTTTCGCATTATTGGCGACCTGTTTCGAACAAACCAGACAAGAATCCCCAGAGTGAGCATCAGGGCCCCCATTCTTTTGGAGCTTCCTTGCAGTCGGTGCTGCATGATTTCCTTTTGCAAATTTGAGAATCGTAACCATGTTTAAATCCGTTGAAAGTAGAATAAAATTTCTTGTAATAATCTTGAAATAGCTCGGATTTCCACAATAATATCAAAATATCGTAAGAAGCAAACGTCCACGTTGACCTTGAAAATCCAGTAAAAAGGATACGTGGAACATATGACCACAGTGACGGGGGCTCAAGTGCATGCTGTCGAAGAAATTCTGCCCGCAGTATACTCCGTGCAAATTGAACGTAACTTAAACGTGGCCTTGAAAAGTTTTGCACAGTTTTAAAATGCACTATCACGTGCGTTTGTCCGTTTTGTGAATTCCCTGATTTATTTCAAATAATTATGTAATTTTGACTACAATTAATACGTCATGTTTAACTTTGATAATTAGTAATATGCAGCTTATCAAGTTTTTGGAAATTAACTCTGAATTGAAATTAATTCACCGTCAGCACCAATTCAAAGATGCTCTAGTATAATTCCGATAACCGGGTTGAGAATCAAAGAAAAGATTGATATACAAGAGAGTAAATCAAAATGTAGCTCTGATTAGCCCTGTCGAAAACCCACTGCGATCGGTTCGTCTCAAACCTAAACTTCTTCTTCTTCTGATCTGAAAGCAGAAGGATAAAAGCCCGTTTGAGCTTATCACAGTAATAGACCTGGGGGACTTCCTGCTGACAAGGCAAACCCTGAGAGTAAGGACCACCACTATATCCACTCCAAGGATCAAGTCCACCGTCTCAACAAATGCTGATCCAAACGCGCTTTTGAAAGCCGATTCAGATGGTAGAGACAGGAGCCCTTTCGGTAGAGAGTTCCAAGTGTTCACCACCCGCGTGGATAGCGTGCTCGCATTACTCAGCTTCAGCCTTCTAGGCTTCTGCAACTTAAAATCATGTCCACGAGTCCTCGACTCACCTACTAATCGGAAGTACTGGAGGAACTCGTCTCCATATTGACCGAGAAGAATACGGCGTGTCAGGAGCAGGTCATATCTTTCTCTTCGAAGCTCTAGGGAAAAGAGTTTCAGCAAGCTCCTCCTATCCTCGTACGCGAGTTGGCGCATTCCACAAACCATCTTAGTGCCCCTCCTTTGTACCCTCTCCAAGGAGTCGCATTCGCCTTTGGACTGAGGAAATGCAACAGGTAGCCCATATTCCAACAGAAGACGAATGTACACAAAGAAAAGTGTTTGGAACATTTGCGGGGTAATGGACGCAAAGGAACGCCGAATCGCCCAGAGCATCCTGGTAGCGCTGCCTATTCTCCGACAAGTGTCAGCCTTCGACTTCAAGGAATCCATAACCAGAATCCCTAAGTCTTTATCGACCGTCACCGCTCTAATAGGCTTACCTCCACGAAAGTATTCACCACCAGTGTCATCGGAGTTTATGCGCATGACCACTGTCTTGTCCTCATTGATAGGCAGTGACCAGCGATGTGTCCAACTGACTAAGTCATCAACTGCTTGTTGCAGTTGCTTGTGGCCATCGCAGGAACTGACAGAGGCCCACAGTTTCAGTTTCGCGAATAAAAGACAATCGATCGCTACCGCGTCCGGAATATCATTCACGAAAACTTTGAATAACAATGGGCCAGGGACAGATCCCTGCGGCACTCCGGAGCCTGCTATCATCTCTGAAGACAAAACAAAACTTAAGCTAGTTTTTCTGGATCTTCTTGGTAGACGACGGGGGGTCAAGCCATTGTAAGCCGCATCTCTTTATATCAGCAACATAGTCCAGGAGAACCTCAGTTTAAGAAATCCTGTTCAGTGTTGTACAGCTTCGCTATGATTACAGGCAATACCTTATCCACTAGTTGCTTGAATTGGTTTTCAGATCTTGCTGAACTAACCTCTCCCGGATGCGCATTCCACAAGTTAACAATTCTTGTTGAGAGCGTGGGTCCCTGTGGTAGGCGTAGTGTCCTTCGCTTTTGAATCTTTAGAGCATGGTCACGGAGGGATAAAAATCCCGTTTAATCTGTTTAACAACAAGAATCAAGGGGTGATTTCTACTTGCAAGGCAAGCTCAGAGAGTATCAGACTAGACGAGCGTTTATATTTGCCACGGTTGAAACTCTACTACACTTAGCAGAACAGCCCTAGTCATTTTGTACAATCACCCCGAGATCCTTTTCTTGCTTTGTGAGTATCTTGCCACCCAGAATATAGCTACGGTCGCCAGGAAGACGAATGCGTAACGCATGGCATTTATCAGTGTTGAATGGTAATCAGTTGATCTCAGACTATGCGTGTAATGAATCCAGGTCGGATTGAAGTTTTTATATCGCTGCTTTTTACGCATTTGCTTTTGCATATTCCGCTTGCCTGCTTTCCCTTTTTCACGCGCTTTGTTAGCTGATTTTCCTGCTTCATATTTCTTGGCACTTTGTCTGGTTCCAGACTTGTGCTTCACGATGATGATGATGATGATGATGTACGGCTGAGGTAGTTGATGACTCGCCAAATCTTGATATCATCCGCGAATTGGAGAAATGGCGATTCGACGTACCCTCCAATGTTGTTGATAAACATCGAACATAGACGCGGGCCAAGAACGGACCGCTGAGGTAACCCACGCTGTATTGGGAATGGCTCTGAAAGGGTCTGTCTAACACGCACCCGAAGGGTTCTCGAATGCAGCTACCCAGGACAGCAATACTGGCAGAATACCTGGTGCTGGCAGCTTGTTTAGCCAAAAGTAGAAATGCCCTCTACGAAATCCATACTGTTCTGCAGCGATAATATTGGAACTATCCACGAAAGCCATAATTTCATCAGAAACAATCGCTTCCATCACCTTGGATAGCACCGGGATGAGAGTGACTGGACGGTAATTTGCAGGATCACTACGGCTTCCACCCTTGAAAATACGAGCGATGATACCTTCCTTCCAGCCAGTAGGGACTTCAGAGTTATCCATCAATCTTTGGAAATATGCCGCAAGCGGTTTGCAAAGTTGGTCGGTATCTGCGCACAATGCTTTCGGTGTGATACGGTGGATACCCGGTGAGGAGTTGAGACGAAGTTGCATGGTTTTTTGGTACTCTGTTAGCAGAAAAAAAGATGTTTGAGGTGATGGAGCCAAAAACATTGAAAAATAAAAAGGGGTTTTGGAAGATTGGCATGTAATGTGATCTTTGAACATTTTCCGCTTCCTTTGATGTCGTGGAACCTGTGCTCGTGGTAAGTAAAGTGATACCAGTCTGAACCTAACGTTTGTTGTTGATTAATTTGTACAAAAGCTTGATGTTTTCCAGGAATTGACTCGTTATTTTACTTAGATGATCAAATTTGTCTTGGCGCGCCAATCCCGTTCAATGATTTCATAATTTTATATTACACTCCTAATCATTTGGCAGTCGTGTCTGTTTAAACTCAGTCCACGCGGCTTTTTCTGCGGCTCATTCATTTACGAGTTCTGCTCCGGATGAACGTGCCGGCCGGATGATAGCGACAGGAGCTCGTTCGGTAGGGAGTTTCAAGTGTTCGCCACTCGTGTGGATAGCCTACTCGCATTACACAACTCAAGACTTCTATGCTTTAGCAACTTGAAGCCATGTCGATGAGTCTTCGATTCCCCTACTAATCTGAATAACCGGAGGAATTCGTCACCATATTAACCGAGAAGGATGCGGCTGGTCAAGAGCAGATCGAACCTTTTCCTTTGAAGTTCTAGGAAGTAAACTTTAAGTAAGCGGCATCTATCCTCGTACGCATACCATGCACCATCTTAGTACCCCTTTTTTGTACCCTCTTCAAGCAATCACACTCGCTCTTGGATTGAGTTAACGCAAATGGTAGCCCATATACTGACAGTGGACGTACGTCCGCCGAAAAGCGTCTGAAATATATGCGGGGTAAACGCCACAAATGAACGCCGAATGGCCCACATCATCCAGGTACCGCTGCCTATTCTCCGACAAGTGTCCGCCTACGACTTTAAAGAATCCATGACAAGAATCCCTAAATCATTTTTGACTGTCTTCGCTCTCTTAGGCTTACTTCTCAAAAAGTATTCCTTAGCAGTGTCATCGGAGTCTATGCGCATGACGACTGACAAGCTAACTTGATTTGCCACCGGTAAAAAACACGCGCTTTGTGTGCTAGAATTTTCTAGTTGATTAAAGGCTTACAACCAGGGGTTGTCTTCTAACTGTGTGGCGGCTTAACCTGGTGTTAGGCTTTGGCTGGATACATTCTTTTGCGTGGGTGGGTTCTAAAAATTCCTCCTAATAGTTGGTTGAAAAATCTCACGCTAAATGGTTGCAAACCGAAGTCGGTGTCTCCAGTGTACTTTATTATCAGTGTTATATTTTTTCTTCTATATTATGATACCATGTTTTGTAAAAAAAAACACAAATCGCATGCAGTGAAAGTACAAGCTGCTTTTTACGCGTATTTACTTACCTGCTTTCCTGCTTCAATTTTACGTGGTATTGTATCTGACTCAATACCTGTGCTCCATAATGATGATGAATCACACATAAAGGTTTCTCATTTTTTGTGGTTCTTGTAATTATCAACTGGGCTCAGCTCTCTTTCTCGACTGGCATTCAAAGTTCAGCAAATGGGTGATATTTGTTCATTGATTCAGCTGCCTCGGTTGTATTCCCTTCTCGCATTTTTAAGAGGAGTATTTGACAACGCTTTGTATTTTCTGTGTTCGATCGGCGCATTACTTCGCTAATTGCTGAATAGATCCAAAGGCAATGCCATTGCACGCAAATCTGTTCGGCCATTAAGCGTCCGCCTGATTCTACGACCCGTGTGACTGCCGTCAGTGTTTCTGTCCGTCAGTACGTCCTGCTTCTTTTATGCATACTTGCTACTTTCAACACCCTTTCCTATTATTTTACAAACCCATAATAAAATCAAATTCCTTTTTTAATAATTCCTCCTGCAACACGACTGTTTCATTAACTTTATTCGATAATTTGATGAACGATTATGAAAACTAACAGCAGTTTTTCGTTCTTTTTGTAGACATTTTTTCTTTGCGAATGGGTAAATTACAAAAACTTGACAATCGCATCCAACAAATACTCAAAAATGGTATACATGACAAACACAGAACGGTGTTCGTTATGGTTGGCAACAAGGGGCAAGATCAAGTAACTGTCGCTTCTCGTTTGTTTCATTTTCTACAGGTTCCCATTATGCATCAAATTTTAAATTCCCTTTTCAATAAGGGAAAGCTCAATCTACTCTGGTGTTATAAAAAGGAACTCTCTTTTAGCACGTATGTTCACCGGTTTTTAATCCATCTGTAAACTTTAGTCACCGAAAAAAGAATCTTAAATTATTGAAGTAACTGTTGCATTTTGCTTTGACCCCCTTATCATTAGCAAGAAGCGGAAAGCCGGGTTGACAAGTGATGCCACTATCTTCGAGCAATTTATTTGCTCGACTGATATTCGTTGGTGTTACTACCACGAAACACACAGGATTCTCGGCCAGACTTTCGACATGTGCGTTTTACAAGACTTTGAAGCTCTAACACCGAATACTCTCGCTCGGACTGTGGAAACGGTTATTGGCGGTGGCTTGATCATTTTCTTACTCAAAACGATGGATTCGTTGCGCCAGTTGTGCACCATGGCAATGGTATTTGCTTTCTTCATTTCAACTTTAATTGTTTCACATAGGATGTCCATTCAAGATATCGAACTGATGCACATCAAGATGTTGTTTGCCGGTTTAACGAACGCTTCCTTTTATCATTGGCAAACAACAAGCGTTGTCTGTTGCTTGATGACCGTTGGCGAGTCCTCCCATTGTCCATGAATGTCCTCAACTCTATTGAGAAAACAAAGGCAATAAACACTAACTGCGATACCATCGAGCAACAGGAGTTGAAGAAATTAAAGGTAAATCAGATGTTATATTAGCATCCACGTTGATCACTTTGCAAACTTGCATCACAGTATCTGTTCAGCTTTTGAAATGGTTTGAGCACAATGGATGTTTATTTCTCAATTTTACACTGTGTGCTACCTCGCGGTGAATCGCTACTGTCACATCTTCAAACACTTTCCAAACCCCCCTTTTCATGGAGCGCAGTCTGTGTGGAGATACTGGGTGAAGGAGCATAAGCTTAGTCTGATCATGCATATTGTCAGACTACCAAAGATGGACAGCATGCCCTTGCTTGCTGCTCATCGTTCGGATATTTCCTGTAGTTAGACTCTATTTATGCGGACCATTGTCAATTCATACGGTGACACTGAAACAATCTGTCTAGGCCTGGGCAACCTGACAGTAATATCGCCCACGTGCAGCCTCTGACTGTGCGGCACTTTGCCTGAATTAGGCTTGTGCTTTCACACCATACCATACTGAAAATATTCATTGAGAACCATACTTATTCATTGCCGTTCCGTATCACCAGCGGGGTGCAACAGTACTGACATATCTCAACTCAGAAAGCGAACAGATTTTATTCAACCCAACATAGTCAATTATATCTTTCAAACATACCGAGTAATAAATTGGCAACTCTAATCAAACGACCCCCAATATGGTAAACAGAAATAAAAGAAGAAAAGAAGGACAAAACTGTTGGTTTGACTTTTTATGAGGTTCTCATGCAGCGGATGTGATCATTGAGAATGATATTGATAAGTCGATTGCATGATAAAAAGTGCTACTGTAATGGAGCGAAATCTTATAGCGGTGTTATGTTATATGTTAACGAACGCTATTCCTACTGTATGTATCCGCTGTAAGCTCACATCAGTTATGCAACCGTAGAAGTTACGCCTTCGACTTGTACATGCTATCGTTAACTGTCTGATTAATCTCACTGCTAAGAAGATTCGAAAGTGATCAATTTATGTGGGAGCTTGTTTTGTTACATTTTAGTGAAATTCGCGTACAATGCCTTAAAACATGGACTGCAAGACGGTTTGGAGTCTGCTGAATTATATCGGGGTCATTTTCTAGAATTAGATGTCAGCGTCATCATCAGAGACAGCATTACACGGGTAGCGTGCAGCGAATGCTTAACTGCCATACAAAAAGTAAAATCTCAAAAGATGGGGAAGGGTGAAACTTACATTGCTGAATGGTATTCAAAATCTCTTGCGAGATAACACAACCACGTCGAGCATGTTTTGAGATCATCATCGTGAACGTTATTTATCGCTATGATTGAGGTTCGATAGTTCAACTATTTTTAACTTTATCTCTGAGAAACTTCGGCTGGTGCTGGTCTATTTTCCTTTGAGTACGCAGTCAGCAAACTGATTTTAGATTTAACCTATCCTTTGTCTTGATTGTTTTGGCTAAGTGGATCTGAAAATACAAACGTTCTTTCTCTTTACTAGCAATACATTCTGCTTCTGCTGGTACACCAATAACGTTTTTGCATTACTACTGAAATTCATGTCTATTTCTGGAAGAGACGAACGGATTATTCTTTTTTTTAGTTTGCGCTACACCATTTTCTCTTATCTTCATATAATGCATTTTCGAGAGCTTGCTGCATGTAGAACGTTTGCTAAATGAGCAGTTTTAACAACGAGAGACGAGGGTCATGCATCGTTTCATTGACTACAAAGTAAATTTTATACAACATTGATGTGAAAGGATAACACGGTTGTATATTCGAGATTCTTAAGTTCTCCATTGGATCACGGCATATCTCGATTAA